>PVIA01005738.1:0-109671 GCA_004024845.1 Tonatia bakeri
CCAGAGTCTGGGTGCCCACGATGCTCCAGTCCAGAGTCGGGGTGCCCACGATGCTCCAGAGTCGGGGTTCCCATGATGCTCTAGTCCAGAGTCGGGGTGCCCACGATGCTCCCGTCCAGAGTCTGGGTGCCCGTGATGCTCCAGTCCAGAGTCGGGGTTCCCATGATGCTCCACTCCAGAGTCTGGGTGTCGGAGCTAAACCCCGGTTTGCACCATGGCTCTGCCACTTCCTAGCTGATTTTCCCTTGGAAAACGGCGTTGCTCTGTTTCCTCTGCTGAAGGGCAGAGGTGATACACTGTGTTTCCTGGGCTGGTGCTGAGAGTGGGATAATGCACGCCTAGTTCTTGGACGATTACCGTCGTGCCCCGAACTGTGGAGTGCCCATAGACAGCTCGGGTTCAAAGTAATGGAAATAGACACAAATTAGTGTGATAAAATACACAAAGACTGTTCATTCTGGAAACATTTTAGTGTCTTGGGTCACTGTCAGTGGATTGGATGCATACATCACTGTGTAAATAGAGTCGCCCCTTTTTTATGTCGCGAATCCTGGTCCGTGACTCTGGAGAAGTAGGGAGTCCTGGGGCCAGCAGCTCATGGCCTTGTTAAGTTAGAGACCCCAGCGTAAATAGGTCATGGGGTGGGGGGACTCTGGAAAACCTGGTGAACATCTTTAAGATCCAAAGAACTCTTGTGCATGATGTTCACGTGAAGAGTATTTCACAGCCCAGGATTCTTAAATGAAGCTCTCAGAAATCACAAGTTCTAAATGTTTTCTTTTGATAAAGAAGGAAGCAAGTTTCTTCTGGAAGGAACCAGTGTGCTGTGTTTTTAATACTGTCTAAAGTCATCGGAGTTTAGCCTTCAAGCCTCCCTGGCTTGTCGTCATTTCCTGAGTGCTGCTTTTCCTTTTGTTTTTGTTTTTCCTTCTGAATAAATCTGAGATATCCTGGTTTTTCCATTGTTAATAAACTTACGTGCTTGTCACTCCCTCCAACAAACGTTATTGAGCGCTTTCGTGCCACTGACACAAAAGTGAGCAGATTCCAGTCCCGGCTCTCACTGTGGTGGGAGACGTGGCCCCGAGTTCCCTGGAAATGAGCTAAATGTCCAAACACAGGCAGTCCTGTATTTTGTAAATGCGGTGAAATGCATAGCACGTGTTTTACATCTTGTTTTTTTTCTTTGCCCATTTTTATTTTTTAGGGTGCTTTAGCTAACTTGCCCAACCTCGATTCGGTGGCCCTGAAGGCTGCAATGGTGAGTGTGCAATAAAGCATTTCAGTACAGGTTTCCTTGTGGGTGGAGCATCGTTCTTTTTAAAATTTGATTTTAATTTTATTTCTCAATTACAGTTTGTACTCAACATTATTTTGCATTGCTTTCAGGTGTAAAGCATAGGGGTCAGGTAATCATGTACTTTACAAAACGATCCACCTGATATTTCAGGTGCCCACTAGCCATTGTCCGTAACTGTGCACAATACGTAGTTATTGCAGTGTGCTCCCCACACTGTACCTCGCATCCTCATCATTAACAAATCCAGTGCATTTAAGAAAGCCAGGTGGACTGGAAATCCGCTGACTGGACTTCTTGTTAGTATTACTGCTCAAAAGCTCGGTGAGGGAGATGAAGATGAAGGGCTTAGACTTGGAATTTTAAAAGTAGGTGCTACTTGCTGGATATTGACTAATTTAAAAAGGGAGTTTAGTTAAAGTGTTTAAGAAATAACTCATTTTGATCACAAGGAACTTAACTGTGTGGGATATGGGTTGTGGCTGAGATTTAGCCCCTGAAAGACACGGCAGTGTATCTGAGAGGCCTGTCGGCTAGCGCGCGCTCCTTTGCGTCTGTGTGTCACCAGGTCCAGTTTGACCGCTACCTCTCGGCCCCCGACAGCCTGCTGATGCCGCAGCTGAACTTCCTCCTGAGCGCCACGGTGAAGTAAGTGCGTTCTTTGGTGGAGAACCGCATGTTTTAAATGCCATGCCCATTTCTTTGAAAAAAATTTGTATGAAGAGATTTGCTATTGAAGATCTGTAGTTCTCAACCTTTTTTTCTCCCCACCACCTCAGATTTGACCTTACCCTGTTTGTACTTATTTCTTGCATGTATATCACTCCAAAATCTTTATTTAGTGAATGGTTTTAAAAATTAACACGAATATAACTGGAGCTGTGTAGCTATAATACAGAACTCCCCTGTATTCACAAACATGTCAGAATGACACGGAGAATGCCGTGGGACAGCCAGAGTGTATTCACCGCGCAGTGCAGATGAGCCGCCTCATAGACTGTGTGGGACCCCTGCAGCTTCCGTAGGTGTGTTGTACAGTTGTTCAGTATCATATTTTTATCAGGGACCTGTTCAGGACGAAGAACCACAGTTATACACATTAAAACATTAGAACATTACAGTTGGAAGATGCTGAGAGATCATATTGTCTGAGGTGTTTGATTTAAGAGAAATATTGATAAATCAAAATTGCCCACAAGTAGGAAATTAGGCAACAGCTGTCCATTTTTTTTCTGTCCACTCAACCAGCTGTGTGTGAAGTACTTTCTGTGTAACAGGCAGTAAGATTAAGATTCAGAAGACATTTGCACTGTCTTCATGGAGATTGAGATAGAATGGGTCAATTAGACACGTGAACGAATATACTGAAAAGGACAGCAAGGAGAGAACTGTCGAACTTGAATGCTTCAGACGCCTGGACTGGTGCAGTGGCCCAGCGGTGGTGCGTGTGTGTCCCGTTGTGTAGAGAGCGGCCACGGCAACAGAAGAGTAAGGGTGCGGAGTTTTACACAACATTCGGGAGAATTTAGTATTGGTTACAGCTGGCTGAAGGTGGGCTGGGCCGTTTTTCTCTCAGAGGTAGGGAAGTCCCCTATTAAGTGTGGTTAATGTGATTAGAGTGATGACTTTAATATTTTTTTATCTTTATGTTTTGCTATTCTAAAAGACCTCCTACTGTTGTAAAGGAAGCTGGGCTTCGCTGTGGCTCCGGTCGCTGGAGTCTTCCTTAAATCGCTTAATGTTGAAACCAGATACATTCAACCGTTTCAGATTTAACCTTGTTTCTGTACGCAGTGGGGGAATGTTCAGTGGTGTGAACCATCACTGAATAGAAAAGATGCCATTATTTCCATAATTCAGAGGTTGAGGGGAGATTTTAACGTGTTTGCCACTGCAGTGCAGAGACTATCGTGTCGCGATAAAGCGAGTCGTGATCTCTTTTCTGGTGGAGGGTTTTGCCTTCATTTTATTCAACTACGACATCTGTGAAGGACAGTCAAGCAAAGCATAGTAAAACAAGGTCTGTTTGTACTAGTGAAAAAAGCAGTTTATTGTAAGTGATTCTGGGATTTGAAGTGCTAGCAAGTTTGAGTGGTTACAAGCCTCTCTCTGTGACGTGCTACCAGTCGTGTCTGCTGAGTCAGTGTGTTGGTGGCGGGTTGCACTCCTGGTTCACGGGTGTGTGATCTGCCGAGTGCTGGGCGCTCCTGCAGCCCCGAGGACACGGCAGCGAACAGGCACGGCCTTGCCCTCCTGGAACCTGCATAGTGATGGGGAAAGTTTAATAAAGAAATAATAAACATAAAAGTGTTTTTATCCCTAACCAAGTACTTGTGTAGAGGTACAGTGACTTTTTATTGTTGTCGATGTGATAACTATTGTCACATCGATAGTATTATCGATAATAATTACCAACAATAATTCTCGATGCGAAATGCATAGGTTCAGCCGCAAAGCTTCCTTCCAGTTCTGAGTGAGTGTTTCAAGACTGCGTTTTCACACCTTGCACGTTCGTCCGCAGGGAGCAGATCCTGAGGCAGGCGACAGAGCTGGTCTGCAGAGCCTACGCGGAGGTGCATGCCGCCGTGACGAGCCCGGCCGGCGGCTACAGAGACCCGGACAGCATCCTGCACCGGTCGCCGCAGCAGGTGCAGACGCTCCTCTCCTGAGCCCGGGGCACGGCGGCGGCCGCACACCGCCTCCCCAGAGCGCCGGGCCAGCTCGCGTGGTTTCTAGTCTGTGCATCTTCACGTGAGAGTTGGCGATGGCAGTTTCCTTGCAGCAGAAGATTGTAACTGCTTCGTTTGGTCACAGCAACGTGTGAGTCAGTGACACATGCGGGCCTGCATTAGTGTTGCTGTGCGTCCCCGCTGTGTGGAGAGATACTCTGCTCTCCACTAGCACTTCTCCGGCCCTGCGGTTCCCTCTCTGCTGGAGTAGAATGGTGTGAGGGGGTAGTGTGAGAGGTTTGAGGGGTCTTCTTATAAGATTCGTTTTACATGAACTGTACATAAAAAATTAAACTTAAGAATCAGTATGAGGATAAGACCTAATAAATGTCTATTTACCCAGAGGTTCATTTGCGATCTCATTAGTTATTAATGTGAGCAGTATACTTGAACTGAGGAGCAGAAATACACACTCAGCAAGAAGGGGGGAAAGAGAGAGAAATAGTTTAAACAGTGTATGCCCTGGGCTGAACTCAACGTGAAGTTGACGCGTGCAAGCCTTCTGTGTGGCATGTAAGTCTCGTAACGAAAGGTAGGTGTTGGTTATACAGTGCAGACTTGAAATTCAACCAGGTACAGCTTTAGTCTGAAGTTCAAACCAAGGACATAGTGATCTGCGCTAACACTGGGGGAAAATGCCAGAGTAGCCATTGCTGGTGGACAGAATGGATGTCTGTCTCCGTGGAGGCCCCTCACCAGGAACGGTCGGAGTTCTCACTTCAGTACTTGTCATGCGACCTCGCCTTGTTGGTAAGATTTTGAGGAGAATTCTTACTAGCAAAATATCTTAATTTCTGGTAAATCAACAGGAAGAAGTAATTTCCTAAATTATAAATGAGAAAACTGAAGCATAAGGAGAAGTTGACTGGGTTAAGATATTTTGAAAAGTAGTAACATGAAATTAAAATTTATATAACACATATGTAACAAATTAGCATTTACAGAACATAGTCTATTCATCTATCTGAAATGTGTAATTGTCTATATTAATATGATTCTTTGGGAGCAAGAAGAGTATATGTCCCCTCTTGTTATAAGTCTGTATTTTTAGTCTTTTTCCTTCAATGACTTTGTGTGACATAAAAGATAGAAAATAAAGTAGGATATAAATCAAGAGCTTAATTCTAGATAACTTATTTTTACTGTGAAAAAAGATGACTACCTTGTTAATGGTGAATTCCTTTGTTTACTAAGGAAAAGTGGATTTGACCTTTTGCCTAGTTTTCTCAAATAAAATATTAAACTCCTGTGATCATTACAGTGTTTATTTTACATCTTTTTAAAGTGCTTTTTGGAAAATGCACTGATAGAAAAGGAAATACAATATAGCGTCAAATTGAAATAACCAATGGAAGATTGATATAGATAATGTGTATCAATATAACCTTGATGCTAAGTCAGAGTAAGAGATTATAAGTGTTAATCCATTAACGTAAGACTTTTATTTGCCATAACACTACATAGTTCTCATTTGAACTGTCCTGACGTGGCATAAGTATAACCTCAGACAACGCAGGCCAGCTCTTTCCTTCAGAGAGAAAAGGTATTTGGCAAAAATCTAGTTGAACTTTTCCATTTCTTTCTCTGGGCCTTTACTTGAACAAGTGAATTCAAATTGAAAATTATAACCGGAATTTAAGAAATTCACTACAGGAGCTCAACAGCAGATCTGTGCAGGCAGGGAGGAGGGTCAGCAAACTTGAAGGCAGGTCATTGAGCTCATCCCATCTGAGAAATGGGGAGCAAAGGTAATGAGAGAAAAGGAACAGGTCCCCAGGGATCCGTGGATGTTATCCACAGTATCCACGCAGTGGGAGTCTCGGAAGGGAAGGAGGAAGAAAGGGGGCAAAAGAGTATTTGAAGGAATGTTGACGGGAAATTTTCCAAATTTCATTTAAAAAACATTCAAATACACATTCAAGGAAGTTCACCAAACTCCAAGTAGGGCAAACTC
Organism: Tonatia bakeri; assembly: GCA_004024845.1. NCBI lineage: Eukaryota > Metazoa > Chordata > Mammalia > Chiroptera > Phyllostomidae > Tonatia > Tonatia bakeri. The sequence goes on from PVIA01005738.1 coordinate 5,981, forward strand.
AAAGAGATTCACACTGATGCATGTCATAGACTATCAAAAGCCAAAGACTAAGAGGGAATCTTGGTAACAGCGAGAGAGGGAGCCGTCACGTCTAAATGATTCTCATGAAGATCGACACCTGATGTATCACCAGAACCGGCAGAGGCCGGAAGGCACTGGGTGATACAGAGTGTTGAAGGAACAAAACTGTCAACTTAGAAGTCTGTACCCTGCAAAACTGCCTGTGCAAGTAGAGGCAGAATGAAGACATTCCCAGATAAAGTATTTCACCCTGCCTGTGTGAATGTTAAAGGAAGTCTTTGAGGCTGAAATGAAAAGATGTAGAAAGCGAATCAATAAACAAAGAGTAGTGAAGAAGTAGAAGGTTTGGGCAACACTGTAGACCAGCTAGAATGAGTAGATGTCTGTGTAATGACACCAGAGTACACATTTCTCCTCAGTGCACATGCTGAGTTCTCCAAGGTCACGGCAGGCCAAAGGCCACGTCTCCAAGATTAAAATTAGACCAGGCCTGTTCTCTGACTGCAGTGACGTGAATGAGAGATCAGTAGGAAGGGAAATCTGAGAATGCACAAACACGTGGAGATTCAGTAAGACACCCTCAGATAGCCAGCGGGCTGAGGGAGGAACCGCAGAGGAAGCCAGAGAACACCTTGAGGTGGGGGGAAGGTTGGCGTGCAGCAGCTCGCCGGTTCCACCGAGGAGCAAGAGCAGCGCCCGAGGGGGGTGTTTAGCCTCCATTAAAGAAGAAGTTAACTGAATCTTACACCATAACAATCTAGAGAGGAGGAGATAAAATAAACAGAGCAAAAAGTAAATAAAATTATAACAGACTTAGAGAAAATGTAGAATAGAAAAATAACATTTCAGGGACTGGGTGTTCTAACCATTCTGCAACACACATGTTGGAATACAGATGTTTGAGCACATGTAAAAATGTTTTAAAATTTTTTCTCACACAGCCTGTTGAGAGTATTATTTTGAGTCTGTTCGTGCTGAGCATCCTGTGGTGCAGACAGACAGGTGTCTATAAAGACGTGTAAGGAGATGCTTCTGGGGGGGTCCCTGCCTGGTCATGTGGCGAATAGCGTTATTGCAATTGTTGGGTGTGCTTACCATGACGTGTTGCTTGGTGAAGTATTACCATGTAGAAAGGTGTTTAAGTATATACAAAATATATAGGAAATTTAATATAAAAATAAAAAATATATAAAAATATTCCTACATATAAAAAATATAGGAATAGGAAATTTGGTTCTTTGAAATGATAAAAAAAATCAACTAGCCTTTAGCTAGACTGAGCAAGAAAAAAGAGAGTAGACTCATATTAAAATCTGGTGTGAAAGAGGGGACATGACAACGGACCGTACAGAAATAAACAGGATAACAGAATGATGAATAATTATATGTCAACAATAAATAGTGGGGATGGAACTCACAAATACCTATAAAAACTCAAACTAAACTGACTCAAGAAGAAACAGAGCTTCTAAATAGACCTATAGCAAAGAAACTGAGTCAGCAATCTACATTTCCAATAACAAAAAACCCCCTTCAGGTTCAGATGGCTTCCCTGGTGAATTCTACAAAACATTTAAGTAATATTAGTCTTTATCAAATTTAAGAAAAAACCCTACCCCCAGAACCAAACAAACGAACAAAGCCTGAGGGAGCAGTCTCTAACTTACACTATCAGGGCGTGTTTATTCGCGTAACAAAGCCAGCAAAGGCATCACAAGGAAACTACAGACCGATACCCCTTATGAGTGCGAAGTCCTTAAAACACTAGCAAGTAGGACTGGATGCTACAAGCAGTGGCTTTATCTCAGGAACAGTTCAGGTCTGTTTAATATACGCAAATTAATCAATGCATTAACATCCTGTGTTAATGGAAGTTCACATGCAAAAGATTCAAGTTGGACCCATGTCTCATACCATGTACAAAAATTGACAATCCCGTTAGATGAAAGGAAAAAATGACAATCCCAATTGATGAAGAAAAAGCATTTTATGAAATCTAACACCCTTTCATGATTAAAAAAATAAACAGGGAACTAGGAACAGAAGGGAGCCTCCTCAAACTGTTATGGGACGTTTATGAAACACCCACAGCTGACATCATGCTCAATGGCGAAAAACCAAAAGCTTCCCCCCTGAGCTCACAAGCAAGCTATGGATGTCCACTCTCGCCACTTCTGGTCCACACTGTATTAGGAATTCTAGTCAGGGTAGTTAGGTAAGAAAAAGAAACAAAAGATATTCAGGGAAAGGGAGAAGTAAAATTATGCCTATTGCAGATGGCAGGGCCAAATATACATAAAATCCTAAAGAAGAAAATCCATTATAACTAACAAGTGTGGCCACATGCAGTATGGAAGACCAGTGTGCAAGTCTTTCGTACTTCTATGCACTACCAGTGAACACTCTGAAAATTAGCAAATCAACTCCATTTACAGTAGCACCACAAGGAGTAGAATGCTTAGGAACAGGTGTAATTGAGGGAGTGAAATACCTACCCACTGAAAACTACAAAATACTGTCGAAAGAAATGAAAAGTGACCTAAATAAATGGAAAGACATTTCAATGCCATGGACTGTAAGACTCAATATTGCTAAAATGGCTGTACTCTCCAAATCGATAACACAGATTCCAAGCAATCTCTATCAAAATTCAAAATTCCATCTGCCCTGTTTTGCCCAGAGATGGATCGGCTGACCCTAAAGTAAGCAGGGACACAGAGGGGACATGAGCAGCCAAAATGATCTTGAATCTTCTCAGTTTCACCACTTACAACGACACACTGGTCACAGCAGTGTGATCCTGGCGCGAGACAGACGTGTAGTTCGATGGAATAGAATTCAAGTTCACACAGAAGGTCGTGCGTCGGTTGCCAGTTGACCTTTCCACATGGTGGCGAAGACCATTAATGGGGGAGAGAATCATCGTTTTAGTCAGTGGTGCCGGAAGAACTGGAAGTTCACATGCAAAAGATTCAAGTTGGACCCATGTCTCATACCATGTACAAAAGGTAACTCAGATCAAAGATCTAAATAAACATTTTAATAAAAACTATAAAACAAGGAAATGGAGATGTCAATCTTTGGGACCTTGTATTAGGCTATCAGTTTTTATCTTTTATACAATATGGGTTTCGAAACAAATGTGTAAGTAAAAAGCAATCACATAATAATGTTAACTTGGCAGTAATCTGTTTCTATATTTAGTTAAATATGCTGTTTAAATATTACAGATAGGCCTGCATATGGTTATTTGGAGGATATAATTGTATTTAAGTACAGCCAGCTTGAAAATACACATTTATTTCTCCTCAGAGAGAATGTGCTCTTGGAGATAGATAATATAATTATGTATTTTTACAGATCCAAATATAAGGTTACTATAAATTAGCTAAAAAGTGAATATAACAATCGTATTCATAACAGCATGCTAGTCTATCGAATTCAACTAACATAAATGCCAGTGAACGTTAAAAGGAAAAATGTCTGTAGCACTGATAATTTAATCAGTAAAAATAACTGGTACTAAGCTTATAAAAATGAGCTGAATTGGGAAAAATTTTTAACAGGGCCAAAGGCTGTCACATGAAATATGGCTTTGAGGTGATATATCGTTTTTTTGTTTGAGTGTTTTGTCACTATGTACTTTCAGCAGCGAAAGTCCAAGCCAATCTAGGGTTTTCCAAGTGCATAGCTTTGCTTCCAGGAAATTAATTTACTTAAATTCCATTTCTATCAGTGTCAAGATCTGAAATTCCACGGGAGCAGGCATTAGATTTTCGCCTGCAAAAAGCAAAACAATAAGAAACAAGAGCAGTTTTTCTTGTGCAAGCCACCACCCCACTCCGGGCGTCCTGTGTTGAAAGGCCGTCAGCCTTTCTGGGGCTGCCATCCATGGGGTCCCAGCCTGCAGGACTCGGGCAGCCCTGGCTGCAGACAGCAGCCAGGCCTCAGAAGGAGTGTGTGATGGCATTGAGGATCTAGCTGAAGTAGAAAAATGTCTTTGCCGTAGAAGCCAAGTCTTAAAAATGGAAACCAAAGATTTGATTAATATTCCACAGACTTGCCAGTGCGTACTTCATAGCAGACCACGAATCTTCTTGCTTAAAAAAAAAAAAAAGTTTTAGTTCCTTCTCCTAAAGATGTCAGCAAAGCAAACATTCAAAGGCAAGAAAGCTGTTGTTAAGAATAAAAATGAAAACAGCCTCTCTAAGTACCCTGCCTTTGTTCTGAATGTTACCGAGAAGAAAATTACTCATCTGACGCATAGGAACAGGTTACTAATGTAATGAATCATATGATAACAAATCATAATGGAATGTGCAGAAACCGAAAAATGTGCAAACACCCCCTTAGGATTTACTGGAAGCCTCTCTGTTTGCAAGTGGTAAATCATTAGCCGTGGCGTGGCTCTCTGCGGCCACAGGTCCGCGGGGCTGGTGCAGAACCCACGGTGCTCCCTACCTTCTGTGCATGATGACTGGGGGCATGGGGCCATCTCTGTCACGAATCCATCTTCTGTATATGGGCAGGCTTTTCTGGATCTTTTTTGTATTTTTCTCATTAGTTTATTCCCGTACCAATAACAAATGTCTTAATTATTATTCAAGCTTCATAGTAAGTCTTGATATCTGATAGGATGTTCTACTTTATTTTTTTCATCAAGAGCCCCACAGCGGTTGGGATTGTGGTTGGGATGATTTTGAATTGATATATCAATTTGTGTAGAATTAATATCTTTATGATAGTCGATAGTCCAAATCATCAACATGTTAAATTTCCCCTGTTAAATTAAGGTAGTAGTGTCCGTCAAATTTTTCAGTAATTTTCTCCGTAGAAATCTAAGAAAGCTTTGGTACATGTATTCCTAAGAAACTTCAAGTTTTGTTCCTAGCGTAAATGGTATCTATCTTTAATTACATTCTAAAATTACTCATTGCTGTACGTAGAAATGGAATAGACTTCTGCATATTGGTTACAATCGATCCATGCAGCTTTCTCACTCACTCGTTACTTCTGATGGTTTTGCTCTGGGTCTCCTGTGAGACATTCACGCTGTTTGAGACCAGGTAACCGTTTTCCTTCTCTCTCTGCAATCTGTACGCCTTTTATTTTCTTTCTTAACAAACTGGCTAGAACCTCTAGCACACCATTAACTAGCACAGGTGGTAATGGACATTTTCCTTAAATCAGATTTTCGGTCTAATTTATTGAATTGTTGACACTATGACAGATGTTCCCAATGTCTCATCATTAAGAATTATGTTTGCTGTGGGTTTTCAGTATGTTACCAGAAGGAAGCTTTTTTCTAGTCTTGTATGCTCTTAGTTATTAATTATAAATATATGTTAAGTTTTATTAAATGACTTTCAGAATCTATTGGGGTGGTCATGTGGTTTTTTTCTTTTATTTGTTAACGTGACAAGTGACATAGTTTTTCTGATGATAAACCACTCTTGTATTCCTCAGATAATCTTCAATTGATCATATTATTTTCTCTTTTTGCATAAGTCACTGGATTTAGTTTTGTTTTTGTATATTGACTAGTGACTTTGCCAAATTTACTTATTAATTCTAAAATTTGCATGTAGATTTTTTTGGTAATCTTTTTTAATTGAATTACAATGGTCATTAATGATGGTTCTGTTCTTTCCTTTGACTCTTTCCTGCTTTTGTGACACTGTGACCTCCCACCAGTGCAGTGTCACTGTGTGGGAGAGAGGTGGTCACAGTGGACGTCCCACCAGTTCAGTGTCACCGTGTGGGAGAGAGGTGCTCATAGTGGTCACCTTTGTCTTTTTCCAGAATGTGGGAAGGAGGGAAAACTTTCACCAGGAGACGTTTTGTAGATAAGCCTTACCAAATTCAGAAAGTTCCCTTCTGTTCCTGGTTTGTTGTAATTACTTTAAACCATGAGTGAATATTAGATTTTATTTTAAAATTTTCTATATATATTTAGATAACCCTCCCCCTTACTTGCTTACTGTGGAGAATTTTGAATGTCAAAACAACCTTGAATTCTTGAAATAACCACCCTAGCTGGTGTAGCTCAGTGGATTGAGTGCAGGCTGCGAACCAAAGCATTGCAGGTTCAATTCCCAGTCAGGGCACATACCTGGGTTGCAGGCCACAGCCCCCAGCAACCCGCACATTGATGTTTCTCTCTTTCTCTGTCTTTCTCCCTCCCTTCCTTCTCTAAAAATAAATAAATAAAATCTAAAAAGTAAAAATAAAATAAAATATAAAGAGCCAGATCCCTTAAAAAAAAAAAGAAATAACCCCAGTGGTCATACTTTATAGTCTTTGTATATATCTCTTGGTTCGGTTTACTATTATTTTATTTAGAATTTTTTCATCTGTGGTCATGACAGAGACTTCCCTGTTATTTTTCTTTCTTTCAATGCCCCTCTCTGGTCCTGGGAACGAGGTTATACTGGCCTCCTGGGCCCTACTATCTTCTCTTCTGTTGTCTGAGTTTATGTAAGATTGTTGTGACTTCTTCCGTAAACATTTGGAGAAACTCCAAGTGAAGCCAGCTCACCTGGAGAGGACTGTGGGGAAGAGTTAAACTGATACAGGACTGTTCGTGTGCTCCACTTCTTTATATGTCAGTTTGGGGAGTTTTATTTTTCAAGGTATATGTCCATTTTATCTAAATTTATTGTCATAAAGTTCTCCTTTGAATGTCTGTGGACTTGGTATTAGTAATTTGTGTTTTCTTCCTATCTTTTTTCTTGATGAGTCTTGCTAAGAGTTATGGATTTTTTTTAGTCATATCACAGAGCCTGTTTTTTAAAAAATCTAGCTTATTATATTTTATGTTTATTTTCTATTACATTGATTTTTACTCTATTTTTATTTCTTTCTTTGTACTTTCCTTGGTGTTGTATTTGCTCTTTTTCTGGCTTCTGGAAGTGAAAACTTATGTCATCAATTTTTAGAGTTATTCTTTTGTAATATATTCATTCATTTAATATGTCTGTATTTCTATCTAAACACAGACAGCTTTAGCTGTAAGTTTTTATGTTATACTTTCATTGTATTTCACTTTGAAGTATTTTCTAATTTCCACTGTGGTTTCTTCTTGGACTATTTAGAAATATATGTCCAAACATATGAAGATTTCCTATTTATTTCAGTATAGCCAGCAAATACAGGGTCCAGCAGAAGTAATGCCTGCTCGAGTGTGGTTGGTAGGGTAATAATATGGGTGTAATAATTTATAGTTTTAATGTGAACATTTCACCTAAAATGTTATATGGTCTGCTTGAGTGTGATGTTATTATGTTATAGAATTACATGCTTATGCTTTTGCAATGAAGGTTTTGTAATGAAAAGCAGTGTTACTTGTGCTGGACCCTGTATATATGGCATCCCAGTCCTTCTGTGTTTGTTCATACTTACTTCATAGTCCAGTGTGATCTATTTTAATAAGTGATGTCCCCTTTATACTTGAATGTGATGTGTTCTGTACTTACTGGGTGCAGTGTTCTACATATGTTAAGAGGATAAATTTTGTCAATCTTGTTCAAATCATCATTGTAGCCCTTCTGAATTTCAACCTGCATGCTCTATCAGCTACTGAGAGTTGTGTTAAAATTTCAAACTATGATTGTGGATTTCTTAATATTTATTTTCAGTTTTGTCATTTTTTTACTTTATATGTTTTGAGGCTATTTCTAGATATTTAAATTTTAGTAATTGTAACATTTTCCTTGAAGCATTAGTTACTTTGAAGGATGTTATTTTCTATTAAGGTTTAGCAAGGGAGTGAGGCAATACCCTGTTTTTTAAACAGAATACTCACTGATAACACCCCCTTGATATCCCTCTCTTCGAGTCCTACTCCAAAGTTATGAAACTAAACCAGATACTCACCAATTAAGCCACTCGTTGATACATGAGCTATTGGCAGCTCCAGTTGCTCTGGTCCCATGATAAATTAAGCTAAATCCTCATAGCATATTGAGATACCATTCATACTGTTAATTCTTATTGAGGCAAAATAGTAGAAGCTAGGAAAATTTCCTGGCAAATGGAATGGGAAAGTTGAGACAGATAGCTGAACGCAATGACAGAGAAATTTACAGCCAGATACAGATGGTCCTCGGGCTGGGAAGCTCTGGGTGCCTAGCAACAGGCAAAACTGGCGCAGGACCTTCCACCTGGGTGGCCATTCCTCCCTGGCGTATCTCACCGGTCACGTGGCTTAGAACCTCCTGGCCTCTCCTCCCTGGAGATGATAACTTCTCGGCCTCGGTTGTATTTCAGCTCCAGGCCCAGAAACTCAGCAAAATCAGGGTCAGTGGCACTGACTAATGACCCACTGCCCTGGCACAGGCCACTCAGTGGAGACCACCACCCTGAAAGGACACACCTGGAGAACTGATGAATGTCCAGTTGAGACCCTCTCCTGGGACCTCCCTGAGACTCCCAGCCTCGAAAATCCCCGGAACAGAGATTCCCAGCTGGTGCTCTCCCTCTGGGGAGCAGCCCACACCTTCCCCTCCCTCCTCTTTATCCCCACAATGTGCGTCTCCTAAACTTGAAAGGACCATGAGACTTCCAGCCAGGGGAGCATGGGCAGTGGCACCTGGTCCCTGTCCCCGAGGCCCCCTTTTCTCTGACTCCAGTGAGCTAAAGCATCCCGACTAGGCTCACTTCTTCGTTCCAGTGTTCCTAGGGAGCCAGAGCAGCCCCGCCTGGGCCCCTGGTGCTGCTTCTACCCTTGGCCCTTCCTTGTCTCCCCACCCCAGCTTTAGTAAACGCAGCCTCCTAGTCACCTGGACTCGTACTGTGAAATCTTGCCCGGGCGAAGTCAAGAGCCCACACACTACCAGCCAGCCTGAGGCTGGCCCGCTCCGGGCTGGTCCGCTTTCTGGGGACTCTGTTACTTCTGTCCTCTCTCAAACCCTGTGTGGGGTGATTCGGGTTCTGTCGGCTCTGACTGGTTGTCTTTAATACTTTAATGACTTTCAGCCCTAGGAGATCTCGGCATCTTAGGCACTGGCGAGAATCTGATTTCATTAACTGAAATGACACCTCAAATTGCATTATGGTACATAACCACATTAACAGTATTAGCAAGTGGACCACATCGTCGTTCAGCTTCCAGCTTTCTGAGACAGTGAAAGGGGATTTGCTGAATGTTGCAATGTTCCTTCAAGATAGTGAACAAGATAAGGAGGTAATTTTTGTGTTTGGTGGATATTCTAGTGTTCACCAAACTGTCCATTATCTGAAGTATAAACTTAACGTAAAACTCAGTTTGGTTTATACACAATAGCTTCTGAGAAGTTTTCATCGAGTTTTGGTGGTCGAAGTGTTGGAATAAAATTGTCACACCTGTGTGCTGTGCGCAGATACTCACCGGATGTGATGAAGGAATCACTCTTTAATGGAGCAATGAGGCCCCGTGCCAGAACCACTGAGGCTCAAATGCCAAGCGCCGTAGGGAGGGATCCGTTACAGGACTTTGCCACCAGCCCCTGGCTCACTCACCAGAGTGGCACTCCAGGCTTCCTGACATTTGTGCCAGCCTGGCCGAGTCTCAGCAGCTGCCACCTGGCCACTGCCAGCTTCTGGATCCTCTCCCCAGGGCTGCCTCCGCCCCCACCCTTCTTGCCCATCTGCCCACCATCTGCCTGCCCCTCCAGCACTGGCTGCCCAGCGGGGGGCACCACACAAGTCGAGCCATGACGCCCAGCTGACTCACTGGGTTCACCTTCACTGTGCCTCCCCCTTTCCTCCTGAAGTGTCCCGGCCCCCAAGGAAACCAGGCCCCGGGGTCATGGGCATCCTCCCCTGACCTGCACCCAAAAAACCTGGGGGAACAAGAGTAGCCTTTATAACCAGAATTTCATCTCCCACCCGGTCTCATAATCTGCCCTTCCCCCCAAACAAGACAGAGCACCAGAGCAGTGGGATATCTCAACAACTTGACTTTTATCCAGAACTGAGGCTCTTTATTTGTTAGAGTGAAGCATTTGGTCCAAGATTTTCCAATCCTGTGGAACTTGAATCAGTATCCATGCCCCGCCCCCCCCACCGGCCCCAGGCCCCCACGGAAGAAGCAGATGCGGATCTTGGCAAGGCTTGGAAGTCCGGGACTTGGACAGGTTGAGGGTTCTAGTTGCCAGGCTGAATTGCTTGTAATAATTAAAAAGGCTTGTACTCTTCCTCTTGTGTTCTTCTGAACTTATCTGAGGAATCAAGAGAGGATTAAATCATGCACAAAGCAAATCTGTTCCTGTAAATGAAAATCTGCATTTGAAGTCCCGGGTTTGCCAGCAGGGGGAGCCGCAGGACGCAGCCGGTGCGGTTCCCCAGGTGAGGGCCAGCTGCCGACCCCCCTCTGTTGCCCTGGCTTCCTCTCTCCATCTCCTTGCCTAAGTCGTGCCTACAGTCCCCCCCCCCCCCCCGGGACTGCGGGCGTCTGACACAGGTGTCGAGTCCTGTTCACGACACTGTCACCAGATTGCCGACATTTATCTGCTTGCTAATCCTGAAAAGTGAACACATCATGAGTCTTGACATTTTAAATGTGCAAGGGTCCTGAGATGGACGTTGGCTTCGCTTCTTCCAGACCACGTTGTTCTGACTGCCAGATCGAGTGCGTGGTGGACAGTGGAGGACAGAGCGGGGCACCACCGACCGCTCATGGTTCTTGGATGAATAAAAAATTATTTTCGGGAGAAACTGTTTTTTTTCTTTCTCCATTTAGGAGCGCCTCGATGGGGGGTGTGGGGGGGAGGCATGTGCAGGGAGCACCGTATTGACCACACCTGTGTGGTGTGAGCAGCATGATTCCACTGCGTGTTAGTGGCGGGGCCCTGACGGGCTCGGAGCCGCACCCGCTGGAGCGCACACCCCCAGGGCCGCGGTGGAAGACGGCGTTGGGACGGGCTGCCTTCCAGGTGGGCACAGGCTTGCGCAGAGGCTGGGACTTTTCCGCCCTGTAGTCATTCCCTGATGTTTAGGTTCCCCGGTCCCGCAGGCAGACAGCTCCCATTCCCACTCTGAGCTCTGCCTTAGAGGCCACCAGGCACGAAAAGCGCCAACTGGGCAGCTCGCTCGGGTGGCCATGCCGGGGTGCACTCAGGAGACAGGGAAGCGGGCAGAAAAGACCTGGTGACGGTCTCTGAGCCCCAACTCGGAGCCCTCATTGCATGAGAGCAGCCCCCCCGGGGGGGTTTGACCCATCATCTGTCCAGAAGACCCCTGTGTCGCCAGGGTGGCCCAGGCGGGCACACTCAGATCACTGTCACTCACACTCATTTGGGCAGCTTTGTTCTCTGGTGGTTTAACACGCGTCTCTCTCGCCCTCGCATGGAATGAGGCTCAGTAACCCATTCTCCCGAGTCCGTTGTATTTAACTCTGTTATGTGCAATCATCTACTCACATCGATGGCCTCAGCCGGGGCGCCTGGTGTGGATGTCTGGGTGGCACTCCTGGCCGGCCCCTGGGGTGGTTGGGCTGCTGACTCTCCTCCTGGCCCTGCCTCTTGCACAGGTGGCTCAGTGCTGCCGCTGGCCAGGGAGAACAGCGGTGGCCAGCCCTAGCCCTAGGGCCGCTGCCGGCTTCGCCGGGAACCTGGTCTTCCTCAGTGGCTTTGCTGTACTGGTAGGCTCGCGGATTAGGGCGGGGCCCCTAGGTTGGAGGGGCCAGAGAGACTAACTGGGATAATCAGAGCCATGCATCTTGGTCTGATACATACAAACTTTTTTCTTTTCACTGATCTAGGCTTTAGCAGCCTAGTGGTGGAGGTGGGACAGGTAGAGGTGGGATGTATGTCCATCCTACCTTTGCAGGTTAGTCTGCTGGTAGCTTTAGAAAATGAGGTTTTGGGTATGAGATATCTGCTTCGTTCGAGGTAGCATACCTAATTTATGCGGCAGCTGCCCAGTCCTTCTGGACGTATCTGTGAGCACTGATCCCAGCCCTGCGTATCCGCAGAGGGACCCGTTTCTGGAGTTTTGTCCTTATCTTTCGCTTGATTTCTTAAAAGACTGATCACATATGCATGTGTCCCTATTCATTGTCGTGATTTGTTCTCTTGCTTGGAGATCTGTTGAGCTGTCAGCCCCTAGGCGGCCTTCTGTAACTCCCTCTCCTACTCGGTGTGATGGAAATGGAAATCAGACTTCCACGGGTGTTTCTGTCTATTCCATGATGTCCAACTATTGCTCAGAGTGAATCTAAAAATGAAGCACACAAAAGGGCACATGAAGTTTGGGTCCATTGGGGTAAACTGGACTTCCGAAAAATGGTTTTTCAGAAAAGTTCTCATCAACCAAGAGTTGGAAAAATGTGACTGTAATTAGAAAGCTGAAGAAAATGACTGATATCAGCTCTTTTATTCTAGTGTCTGCCTTTGTTTCTAGAACTACTAGATAGGAAAAAAAACGGGGAAAAAAGAAGCAGGAGGAAGAGGAGGCGGTGAGGGAGGAAGAGGAGGCGGTGAGGGAGGAAGAGGAGGCGGTGAGGGAGGAAGAGGAGGTGGTGAGGGAGGAAGACAAATGAAGGACAACTTGTGTGTCGTGCATGGGTGTTATTTTAAGCAAATGTATTCTGACCAATTTTATTCAAAAAATAAATCAACAAACACCCAGTAGCAATCTGCCCCAAGAATTCTTTTTCCCAATATAGACCTAATCAAAATAATCAGGTTGTGTTAGAAAAAGTTTGCAGTGAAAGTGCTGTCTCCATCCTTCCCAGTGCTCCCATTAAATGTGAGCCATTCTGGGTTTGCGCTGTCCATGTGCCCGGTAAGGCCGGCGAAGTAACTATTAATATTGTGCACTTTTTCCCTCAGAAGAATGAAGACAAGTGAGAAAAGATATAACTAATGTTGTGTAGCCTTTTATGAATATTTTATGAATCAGGAAAATTAAAGATGAAAAAAATAGTAACTCAGCCAGTACCCTGATTGTCTACTGCTGTGCACTATTAAGTGGTAGGCTGGTTTTTTTTAAAAGTGTTTTTTCAATTTATTCAATGCTATAAAGGAAAAAGGAAAGTAATTTGCACTGCTTGACCTTTAAAGTAAGTTTTATATCAGGGATAGAATTTTATTTAACCGGAAGGTAGGGAATGAAAGCCAAGCCACATAATAAAATATCATGGGTTTTGATCACTTAGAAAATTACAGGGAATAAATGTTACCAAAAAAGAAACTTTAAAATCCCCAACTGTTGAAAGTGCATAGATTTGCTGGCTTCCAGGGTCCATGTTGCAATGGTAAGTTACTGCAACCACATAAGATTAAAAACTGGCAAAAAGTTGAACTTAGTGGCTGTCTGTTAAATTGCCAAATAATGATCTACGTTTAATTAATTGCTTATTAACTGAATTTCCATTGAGGTGCAGGAGTAATAGATATATACAAATAGAAGAGTTTATTACCTCCAGGGTATTTCAGGGCACCCAAAATATACAAAACTTAATTTTTACCATGTAGTAAAGTCCTCAGAAATAAATTCTACCATAAGAAGACCCTCTAAATGACAAAGACACATCACCAAAGTCAGACACCACGGCTGGACTTTGCACATTGCTCTCTTGGGTTGTTAGTTCAAATCACACGTGCCACCCTGTCACACACAGACGGGGTGCGGTGGACCCTCGCCACACGAAGAACACGGCCGTGCGTGTGGAGGATCGGCAGGAACCACCCGACTGAAGCAGAACATTCTTAGTCACGAGACTTCTTTATCAAAAGGACTTCAGTGTCTGAACAGACCCCAGGTTGTTAGATAGATGCTTGATTCTACTTTCGGAGGTTCAAGTACACACTCTGAAACATGAGTGAGAAACAGTTCTGCTTGGGGGGAATGTCTGCTGTAAGTGTGGCCCCTGCAGAGGGGGGAAGCAGATGGGGTGGGGGAGGCCTCCACGGCCCCAAGGGCCTGAGTCCATGCCCATCAGTCTCTCCACCATGCCCTCTGTCCTAGTTCTTAGGGACTCAGTTTACCGGTCATTTACCACTTCCCTCAAACCCATTTTCCTAGGAAAGACTATCTAGCCTGCGAGGAAATCGTCAGACTCCCCCTGCTCAGTTTAATTTCCTAGTGAATCTCACTTGATTTAGCTTATTTCATTGCTTATCTTAGTGTCTTCAGACTCTTCATTGTCTTCTATGTGTGTTTTCTAGTTCTTTTCTTCTCCTTCAGCTTCCTCTCGGTAGTCGTTGCCGGGACGAAAGCAAACACATTTTGGCTTGTGGATGCGGGAGCAGTTAATCGCTGTTTCCGTCCGCAGAGTAACAACAACGCCACAAATGGGTCCCTTCCTGTGTCAGGTGTGGTCCCCCGGACTCTGTATACTTTCCCTCGTTTGTGAAGCAGCCCCTGGTTGCCAGACACCAGGAATGCCAGGCTACATAGGATCCTGCCATTGTTGTCAAGGAGCTCACAGCATACGGAGAGAAGTGAGCGTTCAAACAGACCATGTCAACACGGCACGCTCAGCGCTTGGGGCCGCCTGCCGGGTGTTGCTGGACCCGGGGGGTGCAGGTCTGCCCCAGCAGTGGAGAGGAAGGACTAAGTGCAGAGGATGACATCCTGGATGCGATGAGATCTAGACCAAGTCCTTAAGGGGACAGACACCAAGGGGGCCGCAGTTGGAGAGGAGGTTGCTCGGGAAAGGCTACAAAGTCCCGTGTTGCTAGGTTGGAAAGCGTGAGTGAGGCTTGCTGGGAAGCAAGGCTGGTCAGGGTCAGACGGGGGCAAGCTCTGTGTTACCTGGCAGGACACGGAACCGCGGTCGGGGTCTTCAGCAGAGGGTCGGCATGATGCTGTGCAGGAAACACACAGGAGCGGGGGCAGAGTGGCCGTGACTGTGCCACCTCTACAGATGAGGGACAACAAGCGCCGGGATTCCTGGGTCAGGCTAGCTCTCCTCGGCTGGAGCAGCTCAAAGGCCACTGCCTCCCTGGACCCTAAGTACCTGTGAGGCTACTTACCAAGGACCTGCTGAGTCTCTGAATAGCTGTGCTGGGAACCCTGGTACTGGAAAGTGGGTAGTGGGGAACACACGTTCACCGCTATAGTTGATTAATTACATTGTAGCAGGCCTGTCTGAAGTCATGTGCTAACGGAGACGAATCATCTGCCCAGAGTCTAGAAAATGTAGGTTAGAGCAAAGGGCCAGGTCAGCATCCATCCAGGGAGAACCTTCAAGGGAAGTGGCGGCTGCATTGCCACTGCTGGATTTCCAAATGGCTAAGAACGCACCAGAGTTTTCTGCAGCTTGCATGAAATAGTCCTTCCCATTACTGAGCACTTATTCTTCCAGAATCGGAGCTCATCAAATAACTCCCTTTTTATCAGTAGAGGCAGAACCGTATTGTAGTAACTAGGACTCTGCTTCCAGACCTCTGGGGTGTGACACTTAGAAGCTGTGTGCATCAGTCATCTGTGGGTACAGAACAAACTTCCCCAAGCCCAGCAGTTCAAAACAACAAATGTTTTAAACCATCTCATGTTTTATAGCAGGGCTCAGCTGGCTCGGGGTCTGTCAGCAGCATGCTTTCATTGGCAGGCTCAGCGGGGCCGGGGACCCACGTCCAGGGGGCTGACTTACGCGGCGGGCAGCTGGTGCTAGTGGGTGGGCCTCCCACATAGGGCCTTTCTACCAGCTGCCCGAGAGTCCCCAGGACGGCTCCCCCCGGAGTGAGCGACTCAGGAGAGGGCCGGGAAGAAGGGACAGTGTCTCTGGCCCCGGCCGGGGAAGCCTACGCTGTCACTGCCACCACGTTCCGGTCACTAGCGTGGAGTCCATGAGTCGGATTCCAGTCGAGGGAGTTGGGGACTTGTGCTCCACTTTCTGAAGAGAACGGTTTTGATGAATTGCACACATGATTCCACACCGTGTCAACCTCGGGCAATTTATCCAAAACATCTGTGCTCCAGTTTCTGCATCAGCAGCATGGACGTATCAGCACCTGCCTTATAGACCTGTTGTAACAATAAAATGAATCAATGCAAAGAGCTTAAAACAGTGCAGGATGTACGTATTCGCAATCCTTACGCTGATTACTAAATCTCTCCCAGACCTGTCTGGCCCTGGAGGGAGCTAATCAGGAGGCAAGAACGGCCAGCACTGGCATCGGTCGATCTGTGGATCGACCCTAAAAGCAACAGAGTTCTCTCCACACCCTCCTGCTGGGTGTTGATGAGGCTGCACACTGTTCTTCCGGAGGCTGGGGATCCGGACCGGCAGCGTGTTTCCTTCGTTGTGAAGGCTCTCTATCCTCTTCTCACCCGAGGGTGTGGTTGACAAAGGTGCTGGCCAGACCATGTGACTTCTCAGGTCCAATGGCATGGAGATGAAGAAAGTCAACGGCGTCTAGCAGTGCTGCTGAAATCAGAGGTATGTGTCCCAGCTGAGCCCCGGGAGCTCTCCAGGAACCCTTGAATAGATGCTTTCAGCTTCTTAGGGTGGCTACACTGAGCTGGGGCCTCTCCAAGGCTCTGTCCTGAAGTCACCTCTTGAAAGTTGTGTCTCTGTCTTCACAGGAAAGTGATTCAGGTCCAGAAGTCATTCCCAAATCAGCCACCCCTGCCTCACCTCTGAGAATTGAGCTATCAGGAACAAATATTGCAGGAATGTTCCGAGAATCTGGCTACTAAACCATCCTTGGAAATGTTAGCTTTGACTACAGGCAATTGATAAATATTTATCAGGTATCTACAATTAGCACATTGTAACAGTTCCTGAATTGGGAGAAACTTTCTAAGGAATGAACATGATATTAACTCATGTAGGATCTTAGATCAGTTGCTTTCTGCTGCAGTCAAAACTCACAGTGCTGTTTCCAGAACACATGTCAGGGAGTTCACTAAGGGGAGAGTCCTGAATTTCTTACTTACAAGTGCACTGAGTTTAAACTGGAAACCAGCATCGCTGCCCACTCCTCACAGTAGCAGCCTGCACACTAGTGAAAAGAGGAAGACCGAAAGGAGAGGAGAAATCTGAGAGGGGGTCCAAATACCCCAACTCCAACAACCTAACCAAATTAAGTTAAAAGTTCAGAACTTTGTTTTTAAATGTATAAAATAACGTGATGGCTGGTTCCACGGAAGGCAAGACCACCAGGAAGCATAAGTGTTGCCCCCTGGCATGCATGCCCTTCCCCAAAAGAAATGTCCCTTCTCTTCGTGGGCAGTATCCAGGCTGATGTAATTTATAGATTTTATTTTATTTAGAATTTAATACAACAAATGAAAATGACTATTTCTGGTCAAGGGTTCATATTAATCTGGAGGAAATGAAAAAAAAAAGAGAGAGAATCCATAGTTTCCTAAGGTATCACACGTTTGGCTAACTTGGCAGAAGACTCAGCTTCAGGACCAATACTTGTATATTTTATATGCACTCACCCCTTAGGGAGGCCTGAAGATGCTTGGATGCAGAATATGACGATCAGGTCATCGCACACAATTTTCACGCAGAATTTCCCTTTTTAAAGTGGGTTGCAAACCATCTAATTTCCCCTCGGGTTCACTCCTGTGAAAGAACGCCGCCCCAGGGACCAGACAGAGCATCAGAGAGTCTTTCCCTTGCACGGAAGTCTGCCCAGGAAAAGATGGACGGCTCTCGGCGTGGCTGCGAACCACACACCCCCTTTTCTTCTTAGAAAATGGGCTCCAATTAGCTGAGGACACCAGACAAACTGTTGCTAAGTAAAATGTTCATTCCTCTCGACAACTCTGAAAGCTATTGCGTGGTACCAGCCATTCGGAATTCATTTTCCTCCAAGGTCCTGGTTGGCCTCCGAGTCTCTTTCACAACCCCTCCCCCGCTCTCTTAAAATGTCTCCTATTCACTGTGAGACTCTCGTCCAAGAAAAACAGAGGCAGGGAAGGACCTGCGGGTGGTGGGGACATGGACGCAGAGAGCGCTGCTGTAGAGGAGGGACGGAGAGGGGGACTCTCAGAGGGCCGGAGGACTCCTGGCAAACACAAAATTAGATCCAAACATTCACCTGGACTCACTGGAACATGGAAATTCATTTGAGCTGCAAGAAGAGAGGTTTTTTTAACAATTCACTTTTCCCCCTAAAAGTATGAAATGAATTTGTGCCATCGAAAAAAACGTGGTCACTAGTGAGGAGGCCTTTTTTTTTTTTTACAGCGTGAGAAACTAAACAGCTGGAAGAGAACGATTTCATATTTTAGATGCAGCCGGCAACTGCTGAATAACCTTCTTATTCTGACTCGCAGCTTCCCACAATGGAGGCTTTCACCCGGTGAAGAGCCAGAGCAGAGAGTTTTGGGCCATTTTCTCCTTTTATTCGTTTTCTAAGCCCATCCTTCCCCTACCCCCATCACCCCCACCCCCATTTCCTCCGTGTGGGTTTGAATGGCTGAAGTGTGCCCACAATGTGTGTGTCCTGGATTCATTGTTATCCCCCTTCTCCCAAGAGCACCTGGCAGGCTCCCCAGCCTCCTCAGCCCCTCAGCAGAGTCTGGTTTAACTCTTTGAGTGACAAGCATCCAAACACATTTTTACACTGATTTTAGCGAATATGAGAAAGGTTCTAACAAACTGTTTGAACATGTACATTAAAAACTGGATGGACAAGAGCCTGTGCTATTTTCCTAAGTTTCATAATATCCGTTCTACTCTCTCTCTCTTCTTGTCTCCTTTCCCCTTGGGTTCCTCGAGTTAAGACGGGAATTTGCTCTTCCCAGGCTGAATCAGGGGGAGATGGGGTTATTAATTGCTTTTAAATCTAAGTCTGAAAATAGCTGTGGACTTTGTGGTTATAAAACAAGCAACCGCATGTACTTGATAAAAAAAAAATATTACACAGCAAAGCATGAGAATAATCAAAAGTTTTGTATTTTTAGAAACAGAAAACCTTCAGAGGGCTATCAGTATGTAAGTCTTCAGATTTCTGCTTCCAAGCATGATGGGGTATCAGGGACTGGATGTACTCTCCTGTCTGAAACAACCAAGGCTCAGAACAGGCTCTATGAGCCCTGGCCGGGTAGCTCAGTTGGGTGGAGCACCATCTGGTACCTCAAAAGGTCATGGGTTCGGTTCCGGTCACAGTACATACCTAGGCGGCCGGTTTGATGCCTGGTTGGGACACACACAGGAGGCTGTTTCTCTCCCACATCGATGTTTCTCGTTCTCTCCCTCCCTTCCCCTCTCTTTAAATACAATGAATATATATATTTTAAAACATTTTTAAACTGTATGAAACGATAGTTTTAAGACCCTGGGCAACAGGCAGCCTAGGATGACCTAAATGGGATGCAGCTCTGTTTTAGTGAGCAGTTGCAGGCGGGCTATCTGTAATTTGTCACGTGGTGTGGGTGTGGAATGTTGCACATGCTGATTGTGTAACGGTGGGTACTCCCCCCCACTCTTATCCGGATCAGATCAGGCAAGAGCCCTCCCGAAATACCAAACTTTGTAAGAAATACACCAGAAACAGGTTTTGGCAAGGCTGAACCTCAATCTCTGCTTTGTTTTTGCCTATGTTTAGCGTTATGGGAGAATCTCAGCTTAATGGAGATGAATGCTGTACCTGCCCTTGAACTTGAGCGTGAGGTAATCATGTTTGGAGCCACAGAAAGCCAGGAGCTGCTGCCTTCCCCCTCGTCAGAGAGGGCGGCAGCTCCTGCACGGGAATGCTTAGGGGGCCAGCGACGGCAGCCTGCGGCTTTCTTTCCCTCTTGGGGTGCTCGGACGGACAGCTTACAGACTAGGGTTGGAATCCTGGCTTTAAAAATGAGTACAGCTTGTGCGGGACCTTCCAGGGTGCTGCTGAGGTCCCGCCTCTTGATCTTCATGACAGTTTGTCAGGCTGTAAATTGAAGACTGTGAAATTTCTCTATGTGTAAGAAGTCATAAAAATAAGCACAGTGGTCCACAGTAATGACATCTCTTTTAATCGACCCCTGTTTTGGTCCAATTATGACTTTATTATAGATGAATTTTTGATGGTGATACTAGAGGCCTTATATGTTTTCAAGTCACAGGGAAGAATTCAGTCTCCATTCCTGCAGGTGGAGACAAAGTTACAGCATTCAAACCCGTGTCCACCGTTCGGAAAGCCTGGCTGCTCCAGGAGAAGTAAATATTCTCATTGGCAAAAGCCTGCTGATCTGAGCTAGTGGCGTGGCATTTTTAAAGAAACGTACAGATGTTCAGCAATATACAAACCTGGCTTTTTCCAGTGACTGCACGGGTAATCTTTGTTGTGGTTTGTTTTAGATTTTAGTTTTCCCTTTTTCATTCCTAATGTCCTCAGTGAACACAACAATGCTTTAAAAATGTCTTAAGCCCTTCTGTGTGTGTCCTGTGAAAGTCTTGGAGTCTGGAGCTGTGTCTTTTCTGGGTCAAAGCGGTTTTACAGTTGGCAGTGCCACGTACGTGCCTGGGACACTAAACGGACAATACTTTCCAGAGGTCTTGTTAGACTACGGGCCAGTTCAGATGAACCCTGCCTGGCCAGACACCTGATATTATGAAACGTGGTCCCCAGTCAGAACTTCAGGCCAGCCAGGGACGCAGAATATGTGTCAGTTTAATCTCAGGATGGCTGCGCACTGCTCACCTGCCCAGCTGGGTCTCCCTTAAGCTATGAGGAGCCACACAGAATCGTGATACAATTTCACGTACAGGTTCAACCTCTGAGTTTGCTGAGAGGAGCTTTTCTTTGCCATCTGGTTGAAAAATCTTTGGAAATAAAGGCAACCCCAAACCAAGTGAGATCGTTTTGCTTACCAGCCCAGAGGACGTGGAAGCCGTGCTGGAGGCGGCCCCAGGTGGCCTGGAGCCTGGGGAGTGGCCCTGGCGGTCAGGGAGGCAAGGTGGCCGCCGTGAGCCTTCGAGTTGGGCTGGAGCCATTAGGCCCACTCTGGGCGGGACACCTAACGTTGTCGACAGAGGGTCGTGAGTAAGCGGTGCCTGGAAAAGTTGCTGTCACCTGTCACCTTCACGGTCAGCTGGGAGCTCATGTTTGCGGGACTTTTAGGAGCCACCCAAAAGCATCCCTGTGCCTGGGTCAGGGTTCGGCCCACCCGACCTCACCTGCAAAGAGCGGTGCAGGTGCGGGGCCTTACGGGAAGCATGCTTTGAAGGGCGAGGGTGCTGCTCAGAGCAGCCTCAAGAAATGAGCGTTAGGATTCGGATGAAGCAGAGGCTTGGACCGGTGGGGAGATTCCAACAGAGCCTGGAGGAGACCACAGCCACTGGGGAGGGGACAATGGCCTCTGGGCACCACAGGCAGCCAACCAGTGCTTACTGAACTGTGTTTTGCTCTGTGAGTGGTAAGCATCGGACACAGAAGTCAAGAAGCCTGCTTTTGGGGAGAGCAGAGGATAGAGCACAGAAGCAGGCTTCCCGATGAGTTGGAATTAACCGACACTTCAGCCCTGGCTGGTGTGTTTTGGTGGGTTGAGCACCCATCTGTGAACAAAAAGGTCGCCGGTTCGATTCCCGGTCAGGGCACATGCCTGGGTGGCTGGGGGCGTGTGCCTCTCCCTTTTTCTCCCTCCTTCCTCCTCTCTCTAAAAAATAAATAAGATCTTTTTAAAAATTTAAATAATAAGAATTTTCAGTTTACTGTGAGAGAGTGAATCGTTCGTATAGCAGGTTGTCCACGTGCCTACAGAATTTCTACCTCCTTTTCTTTCAAAGGTTCGAAGTCAGGGAAACCTGTCAGGATGAAGACTGTGTCCTTAACCAAAGCCCAGGGACTGGAGGGAACAGTGAGTTGCTCCAAATAAATTCCCCAAGAGGGTAGCAGGAGAGGAGCCTGTGGGCCGGCTTCTACCCCGAACGAGCTGTTGAAGGAGGCATGGTGCTTTGGGAGCCCCTGGAGGGCGAGTACGGGGTCCACCTCCAGGGGGCAGTCTGACAGCCCCAGGAACTTCCCGAGGAAGTGAGTGGGAAAGGCTCACTCGTGACCCCAGGCTCCTGTGGTTGTGGGCACCCCTCTGTGAGCGCGGCGCTGGGGGGAAGGAGCCACCCTGGACGGGGCGGGACTCCAGCAAAGGCCAGTCTCGGGCCACAGCTGTGGGCACGACCAGCTGCATGATGCTTCAGTCTCGGGGCCACAGCTGGGCCACCAGAGCCTCTTTGTCTCCACTGGTAAATGTAACCTGTCCAGGTTTAAAATGCACGTGTCTGCTCTGGCTGGTGTGGCTCAGTGGTTCGAGTGCTGACCTACGGGCTAAAGGGTCACTGGTTCGATTCCTGGTCAGGGCATATGCCTAGGTTGTGGGCTGGGTCCTCCGTTGCAGGGTATACAAGAGGCAACCCATGGATGTATCTCACACATTGATGTTTCTCTCCCTCTCTTTCTAAAACATAAATAAAATAAAATGCACGTATCTTTACAGTCTTTTTTTTTTTGTTGTTGTTGTTTGTTTGTTTCTACTCAGGAGTTTTCTCGTATAGGCAACATGTATTCTGAATTGTTGACCATGTCTACTGACACTGCTCCACCGTCCAGGAATATCTGCAAATCCTTTAGTCTCAAATTGCTCAATGTTTTAAACATTTAGTGTACTCAGAAGAGCTTGCAGCTGGAATAGCGTATCTCACACAACATTTTGCTTTTCTAGCTATTGACATATCTGTAATTCTTACTAAATCCTTTAGCTTAGAGATTCAGGCAAAAAAAAAAAAAATTCTCCAACGAAAGCAGGAGAGAACAGGGCCCCTTGTGCTGGAGGATGGAGGATTTTCCGTTTTGCTCAGCTTTGAGGAATGAAGGAAATACTTTATCAAAGCTGGGCTGACCTCTGTGCCCCGGGACGGAAACACGACGTGTTGGACAGAGTGGGGGACGACCCCAGGGAGGTGGGTCAGGGCAGGGCTGTTTACGCCCTGGCTCAGGAAATCCTGCTCCGTGAGCGCAGGAAAAGGGGACAAGGGCTGAAACCCCAGGGCTGGCAGCGGCTCCTGGCGCTTGCAGGAGGGGGAGCGGGCTGAGCAGAGGAAGCCAGTGGATGCCTGTGAGAAGAGAGGAGGAAACCAGCTACCCCCACAGCCAGGCTCAGAAGGGGGGTGGCTTTCCTTCCGAGATCAGAGGAAGCTGGCCCGGACCTCTGCAGTGGGGTGGACAGGCAGAGGAGGGACTGGGGAGGCCTGCGATCTGCGGAGCTGAGCCCTAGCTCTGCCGGCTGTAACCCGCCCGCAGTGGTGTGGAAGAAGGGTGGGGGCTCGGAAAAGGGCCTGGGGCCCTGACGGGGACAGTGGGGGCTCACAGCGCTGGTTGGGGGCCACTGCTGTCAGGACTGGACAATTTAAAAATCGCAGCTCTAGGGAAAAACCGGCCCAGTAGGGTGATACTGGAGCAGGTTTTGCAGAGAGCAAATGGTACTCGCTTACACTTGCACATTTTATTTATTTTTTCTTTAAAAAATTTTATTGTTTATGCTATTACAGCTGTCCCACTTTTTCACCCTTGGTCCCCCTCCACCCAGCCCAGCCCCACTTCCATAATCAGTCCCGTCACCGTTGTCCATGTCCGTGGGTCCTTCATACATGTTCTTTGACTAACCCCTTCACCCATCAGTGCCTACCTTCCCCTCCTCTCTCGCAGCTGTCAGTCTGCTCCACGATTCTGTGCCTCTGGTCCTGTTTTGCTCATTAGCTTATTTTGTTCATTAGATTTCCCTATAGGTGAGATCATACGGTGTTTGTCTTTCACCCACTGGCTTATTTCACTTAGCATAGTGCTCTCCAGTTCCCACCATACTGTTGCAAAAGGTAGGAGTTCCTTTTTTCTTTCTGCTGTGTAGTATTCCATTGTGTAGATGTGCCAACAGTTTTTTTATCCACCCATCTACTGACGGGCACTTAGGCTGTTTCCAAACCTCGGCTACTGTAAATAATGCTGCTATGGCCACGGCGGTGCGTAAGTTCTTTGGACTTGGTGTTTCAGGGTTCTTCGGGTATATTCCCTGCCATGGAATTGCTTTTTAAAGTTCCTCGTGACAGCTACAGAATTTCAGACAAACACAAAACTGAGAATGCCACTTTAAAGCGCTCTGACGCCATCCTGCTTAGGCCTGCTCAGGTGAGGTCTCCTGGTTCCAGAGGTGACCCCGACTTTCCCCACAGCCGCACTGTCCATTCACTGCTGGACTCAAGGGCAACTTTTGTTTATGGCGTGGCCAGTGGATGCTCGTACCCACTCTGAGGTTGTAGCCGGCACGTGGATGGAGGGCAGGCAGATCGAACAGCCTCCCTCCTGTTTGTGATTCAGTGACTGTGTGTCTTTAACACACTGTTTCATCTGAAATGCTACAGGCAACTGAGACACTATTAATCATGCTCTGAGCCCTGAAAGATGGCTGACTGGAAAGTATTTTGAGGAATTTACAGATGGGAAATGAAAGGCACCACAAGTCTGCTGGGCCTCTGCCCATTTTTTTCAAAGGTAGGAAATGTCCCATGTTGGTGGTGGTGAGATTGGATCTCCATGCTCTGAATGGTGGTGAGTAGCCGGGGTCAAGGGTCAGGGGTGTGGAGTGAACAAAAGGGTGTGGGCGGTCGGTGCCCCAAAGGTCCGTTTCAGGCAAGATGCTGGAGTTGGCTTTCAGCAAAGGGCTCTTGAACTCCCTGCCAAGAAGACGGGCTTGATTGCGTAGGAAGGTGTGGGAGGAAACTGATGCTGGTGGAACATTTCACTGGACTCTGCATCAAGTGGGGTGCATGTGTGTCTGTGTTCAGTCCTCACAACAGCCGTGTGTGAGGGAGGTTCGTGGCCCCATGTGCAGAGGAGGAAACACGCTCAGGTTAAGTAAACTCTCAGGGTGGTGTGGACTTACTGAGAGGTTAGGGCAAGTATCTGACACTGACTTATGTACTTTTATTCTGAAATAATTCACTCTTCCGTTTACTGATAGCTCTCTCTCTGTATGTAGATGTATATATTGGTTATACATTTATTTAATATATATTTATATGGGTATAATTTACATTAAAAAGCAGAGTTGACTGACAGAAGATGGCAAGGGCTCCTTGTGGGATTTCAGGCATGTGGGACAGAGGTGTGGAGGAAAGGTATGGAGTGAGATTGTCCTGAAGTGCCACGCTTTGGACCTTCCCTGTGTGACAGCTGTCACCACAGTGCACTAATCGGCTGGAAGCAGAGTGTCCCGTTGCACTCTTTATCTTCACAAGCCCGTCACCCGTCACCCCACGGGGCTCAGATAAACCTCTATGTCGGTCCTCACTGGGAGTGCTCGGGAATTCGGAGAATTCCAAGCAGGAAATTGCACCCTCAGCAACGTTGTCTCTGAATGTTGACACTTGCTCCAGGTCAGGCCACCCCCGAGGGCCACCATCCTCCTCGTGTGACCCCTGCGGGACCTTGTGCTTCTGGAACCGGTTCAGGCCTGGGAAGTGACGAGGTCTCGGAAAACGCTGCCCAGCTTGTGGAAACGGGGCCAGATGGTTTTGTCATCGGACCTTGTCTACACGGTCGCTCTGGGTTGAATGGAATTGGGAGGGATGGACCAAACGGAAACTGGGATGTGCTCTTTGGAAAACCGCAGAGGATACCATGCAGACACAGCACATAGGAGCGCTGTGAGGGCTTGACAAAGAAACATGCTCACAGCACGGACAACAACGACAGGGTCTGACTAACTGTGTGCGCCGCGTGCGGGAGCCATTACCGCTGTCACTATTGTTATTCACGTTGTTGTTCTAAGTGGGTGTTGCTTTCTAAGTGACTTGAGTGATCGCAGATTGTCAAAAGAGAACGACCGAGGGAAAATCAAACCCTAAAGATGCACTTATGGAACCACTTTTTTCTCACCATGCTTTCCTTTGCTCTTACGCTTCACCGTTTCCCCGTGCGTCTCCGCTGAAGGTGGGTACTGCCACGGGCAGAGAGAGTGTTATGCAGAGAACAATTCGAAAGTCCTCACTTGTTGTTGGTGTTAAGTTTTATTATTTGTGAAGAGGTAATAACACGTGTCCTGTGACAGATCCCAGAGGTACAAGAGGACACACAGGGACAGTTGAGTCTCCCTGTCACCCTGGACCTCAGCCACCCCAGTTTGTGTCCCCAGGGGCCGCCCCTGTTCTTGTGTGTGCGTTGGAGAGAATCCGTGTGTGTGCGCTCAGACTGCCCACACGTCGGCTGAACAGGAGCGATAGTGTAGTATCTACCGTGTTCCGTTCCTTCCCTTCCATGCTCAGTGGTGTGTAATACTGCATTCCCAAGGGTATTCTAACTAATGCCCACTATCTTAAATGACTGCACAGTATTCCCTCATGTGGATTTGCTCTGGTTTGCAGCCCAGTTCTTACTGAACGGATATTTTGATTTTGTTATTACGAATAATGTGGCGATGACACACTTATTCTTTAATGTTTGGTCATTTAAATATTAAATATTTTCTCTACTTGGTATTGATTATTTTAATAGATCTGAGGCAGGGAGCCAGCCTTGTTTTTTTTAACCAGATCTGATGCGCTGAATAAACTGCCTTTCCTCCCAGTGATTCGAAATACGCTTTCATCACACACTCGGTTCTCCTGTGAGTTCAGACAGTGAGTGCTGTGTTTGAGTGTGTGGACTCTGCATCGGTCTGGGTGGGAAACTTAGCGCCACCCCTGACTAATGGTTCATGTGTGAGCAAGTCTTTTATTCTTTTTGCCCCAACTTTCTCATCTAATAAGTGAGAATGAAGATAGTAACGATTCCATACTATTCCTGATAACATAATGAAAAGCAAACATCGTTCAAGGCTTACAATATTGCCTGATTCAGTCATTGCTTGATTTCCTCAGGAGACTGGTTCCACGTCCCCATGGATACCAAATCCACGATGCTCAAGTCCGTTACAGAAAATGCTGCAGTATCTGTGTGGACTCTGGGCACATCCTCCCGTTTACTTTAAATCATCTCTAGATTACTTACAATCACTGATACAATGTAGGTAGTCCTTATACTGTATTGCTTAGGGAACAATGACAAAAAGGTCTGTACATTCAATACAGACGTAACCATCCTAGGTCAAATGACGTAGCCCATACCGGCAACCATGTAACTTCAAAAATATGCTTTTGATCCTTGGCTGAATCTGCTGATATGGAACCTTTCATATATGGAGGACTGACTGCATAAAATAAAGTCTAAATAACATTAGCTTTGTTGTTTCTCTATTTATTAGTATTTCTTGCCTTTGTAATATTTTTCCATTGTTCTTTCTACTCTTCACAAGTCACAAACAGAGTATTCATGAATCCATGGATTGGATACTTTTTTCCTGGTGTAAGGGCTTTCTGTACATTTTAAATTTCTGTTTAACCCCTTTTCTCTCTTTTGTGGTATCTCTGAAGGAGTTAAATTCTTTCTGGAGCAGCTGTTTGTACAGATGTATGTGGGAAAGAATTGATACCATGCTTTAGGCTAGTGGGAATCCCTGTTCATATTCAGGACTGGGTATGTAAGTGAGCCGCTGAAACTTCATGTCCATCCAGCTGGATTCAGTACTGTACCTCCTAGTTTAACGGGCAGACTGTTCTCTGCCAAGTAGCTTGTCTGCGACTTCTCATTCAATCTTACCTTCCATGCTTCCTGCAGCTACTGAGAGTGCCTATACTTCTTTCTTCAGACCAGAGATCTCGGGTTTTGACCCTGTAAGGGGCCAACCTCATTCAACTGTGCTCTGCTGATTCGTTGAGGTCTGCACCTGTGAACATTCCTACCCGCCTTGACCTTCACTGCGCTCGCCAGCTCTGTGTGTGATTGCATCCGTCTCCTGGTTGGTCAGAGATGGAGCTTGCCTTCCTGTTTCCTCTCCTTGTTGCTCCACCCCGCTGGTTTTCTGCAACCTTCGTGGTATTTTACACGACTGATTTTGAAAGGACCTAGAGCACTATTAACATTAATACTTTAAAAAGTGTTTTCTTCCTCTCTCGGATATTTCTGCAACAAAAAAAAAAAAAAGAAAAAGAAAAGGAGAAATTTTTGTTGTGAAGTGGCTAGAAAGGAGAGAAGAAAGCTAGCTGGGATCCCTGAAATGTTAGGTAAAACGTCTCAGAGTCAATTTTCCTGTAGGAGTGGAAGGGGAAAGGAAAGGAGGAGCTGGTAGTCGGTGCGTGCACACAGGTGTATATTCGGTATTTACAGGTGACATTGGGTCTGACTGGACTAGCATTTGTTCTGATTGTCAGTCTGTACTGTGCCATTTTTGTTGTGCTATAACATTTTTAACCATATTTTGATTCCTCATCTACCCAACATAATGTAGAGATGTGTTAATTGTTTGAACACGTTAGTCAGTGAGGATAGACAACGTGAAAGAGTCCTTGATTTGTCCCACTGACTTCATTAACCAGGTAATTCCCATATATCCAAAGGATTACCTGATGCTGACACTAGCTTTTCTATTTATTCTTCTGGTTTCTTTGACTTAATAGGCAAAGTAACTCTGTGGAGGCGTTACCTCTTCACCAAATATTTTATTTATGAATAGGACCCTCTGATTCATACTTCCTATATTGCCAAAGCCATGTTTGCATACAAACAGTAAACTGGGCTATTTCTGCAGGACGGCCAGCCTGGCTGATCACGAATTCAGCAGAATCTGTCTCAGGACATGAAAGCACTAGTGTTCGGATCAACAAACTCTTTCAGAAGCCGTCAACAGTAGCCAAAAACCCTTTCGGGCCAACCCGATCTACTGGTGTGGGTCCTTTGCTCCATCAAGGATGAAAGAATCAAATACACCAACGAAAACACCCTGTTGAATCACACCCTGGAACTGTGTTAAGCCCGTCTGTGTTGGGGAAGCAGTGCCAGTTGTGATGGCCATCAGATCGATTTTGTCTTCCTCCAGTGTCCTCTGAAGGGCTTCCGCCCTGCTCCTCCCCTCCCCCACCGCAGACTTGCTTACTGCACATCGTATGGGGTAAGTCTGTGTCGTGCCATTGTTATCCTGACATGGGATGACCATTTGCCCCGTTCTAGAAGCTATGATTTCTATGCTTCACCTTGTTTAATCTTCAGGACAACTCTGTTAAGATGGAGCCTTTGCGAACCCAACTGATGGAATGTAAATTTCCAGCGTAAGGAAACCGCAGACGGGAGAAGACAAGCACGTTGCAGAGCCAGTCCGGGCCATCCGACCCCACTAAGCGGCACTGCCTTCCGTGCACACTTCCACTCTGGGCTTCTGTTCTTTCTCGCCTGCCTTCTCACCCCAGCGGTTTTCCATCCTGCATTTCAGAGTCACCTGCTCAACTTTTACACAATATTAGTTTTCAGAGATACAAATGTAATTCGTTTGGATGGGACTCAGATCCCATCTGAGGTTCGATCTCTGGGTTTGATCCCCCATTGGGGCACGTATGAGAGGCAACCACTTGCTGTTTCTCTCTCTCTCAGATGAAACAGTTTTGGAGATACATGGTCATTGACGGCTACACAGCAGTATGATGTTCTTAATACACAGAACTGTACCCTTCAAATGATTAAAGTGGTACATTTATGCTACATAAACTTCCAACAAAAAATAATAATGTCCCCAGAAGGAGACAAATCTGAAAAAAATATTTTAAGTCACGTGACCCACCAACTTCCCTGTTTCCCTGTGAGACCTTCCTCCTGGGTCCCCCGTCCCCACCTCTAACAATTGCCAGGAACCCAGTGTCACCCAAGGATTTCTCTTCCCAGCTCTACTGCCGGAGCCTCTGCTTTCTTAATCTATTTCTTGAGTTACTCCCCTGTTTTGGTGGATAATATTATTTACAAAATGATGCATTTGTATTAAATCTTCCAAGTCCTTGAATGTTCCAAAGTGTTTCTATTTCGCCCTTAGCTGATTTGCAGTTCAGTTTTCCTCAGAATATTCAAGGCGTTTCTGCGTCTGCTCCTGGCACCCAAGTCAATGCTTTCTAGTCAGGTCATTACCCCTTTGGTATTACCTACCTCAGCCCCTACGTGTGATCTCTTTCAGGTTTTATTGGATCTGATTTCTAAACTGAAGGTTGCTCCCACGTGCATGTGTCTGCAAAATTAACAATGGCGCTCGGTGAACGCCATTCACTGATGTTTTCACCCCTTGTTTACCGACTGAGTTTGAGCCTTTACCCCTTGCCGTTCCCAGGAATTTGCTAGAACTCCAGAGCTAAACCCTAACAATATAAAAAAAGGGATTACCGAGTTGTCCAAAATTTAATGTTTTCCTGATTTTCTGTTGCATTTCAAAATAGGTTTGGAATTGGATTCGCTATTTCTAGTCTTCAAAGAGAAACTGTGCATCTCCAGAAGAGAAACCTCTATTTGTTTGAAAATTTAATTTGTCAGCTATTATGTATTACCTTCAAATTTTCATTCTGAACTTTTATTATTAACTGCAACTCGGTCTCTGCAGAGACCAGATCCTTCCGCCTTCCATAGCATGACACTGAGCGTGAAGAAAACATATTTCAGATTTCATTTCCCTTTTTTTGTTTTGTTTACTCTGTGCCTTTCTGCATGTTCCCATCTAAGTGTTTTCGGTTCTTAAATGAATATTTAATGCCCCGATCTCCATTTGGATGCATGCGTGATCAGTGTCTCCTTCAGTTAAACCCACTGCATTTTGCAACAAAGGGCAGAAATTGGCCTTGATGTTTTCTAGGAGGACAAATCCATAAATATGGAAACAGAAAAGGCCATCCGCAGGAGAGGGCAAACGTCTCAGGGCGGCCTCTGTCGTGAGGTGAAGACCGCAGGGCCGGCATGTTTACAAAAAGTACAATAAATGGTAAAATGCCACCCGTCAGCACAGACAACGTGAGCCTGGAGTTTTTCTCGATGCCAGCAGTGTGAATACATCTCAGCCCCCCTGGGCTTCGCCTTCAGTGGGTTTTTTCCGTGACAGCTAAACATCCTGGAGACAGCTCCCCGGTGAAGCTGCCACGTCTACTTCTGCTGCGTTACAGAGGCTTCGTGTGGGAAGGAATGAGACCGGCCTTTATTTCTCTTTCTTGTGAAGAGAGAGGCAAACACTGATGGAGGAAATCTATAAATAATGACGGCAGCAGCAACAACAACAACAAAAGCAACACAAGGCCGCTCTGTGACCTTCCTGTGACTGGGGAAACCTCCTTCACAGGGTGGTCGGCCACTAGACCGGTAGGTCGGCTGGAGTGTCACCTGGCTTTTCTTCCTCCCCTCCTTGGACGAGCGTAGAGAGGCTACACAGTTAAGGCAGGGAAAGGAAGTAGTGGATAACGCGTAAATGAAGACGTAGGTGTGGTAGCTACTGTTCCAGATTTCCCCAGGTACACTCTGCCACACCAGGGCCCTTCTCGGTGGCAGCCAGTCCCCCAGCTCCCCGCTGCCCCTGCCCCACAGCAGCCCTGGCTGACTGACTCATTTTGTCTCCTCTTGTGTTGGTCCCTCCACCATTGGCTTCATCCCAGGAATTCACACCCTCCTCCCTCCTCAGGCTTTGGGGAGAGAGGACCCAATACATCGGCTGCCCTGGTGTATGCTACCTGCCCCACAAAATCTCCTCTTAAAACGGGTTTAGTGCATAAAGGGAAGATGTGTGTGAAGAACCGTATGACCGTCACGAGGGGCCCCATGTGATAAGTGCGGCACAGGGGCTGTGTGTCCACGTGGAATTCTGTCCTTCTGAGTGACTCTCTGAGACAGGCACTGTCATTTCTTGGGGTGGTTGGAGACTTCTCTCCTGGTCACTGCAAGGCCTATCTGGCCTACAGGTTGGTGTCTAACAAGCTTGTGAGGCCAGTGGTTTCTGGCTCCCAACCAGAAGCCCTCTCTTGCCTTCGTTTCTTCCCTGGCACACCCTGTGCTTGGGGGTCACTGCCAAAGAAGCACACGCTGGGCTTGTTGTTACTGCAGAAGATAAGTGGCAGAGGACAGTGTCTGGGGAGCCTGGCCAGGACAGAGTGGGGAGCATTTTTCCTCCCCTACCACACCTGAGGCTTATGCCTTCCCCCTCCCCTGCTATTCCCACCCCCTGATCGCTGGTGGCTGATGACTTTGGGGCTTCCAAGAGAGTTGGATCAGAGTTCCCCAAAGCAGGAATTTTCCATTACAGTGGAAATGCTGATTTCGTGGAATGAAGGTGGACCAGCAGGGAACATCTGAATGATGGCCATGAGGCCTCAGTAGAGACGTTCGAGTGCTTCCAACCACCCCAAGCTGTTTGTTGAATGTCAGCTGGTGGGTGTTTGTATGACAGAGGTGACACATATCATACATAGATGGTTCCCTTCTATCCGTGGTTTCAGGCATCCTCTGGGGGGAGCCTTAGAATGTACCCCCCATAGATAAGGGGGGACAACGCTATGTAACAGGAGTAATACAAGTTTTCTCATAAAACTTGTGAGCATTCAATGAGAAAATCAACGTGAAGAACTCGGCCTGGTTCCTGATGCTTGTTGGACAGTCAGCAAATGTCAGCTGTTGCTTTTCGATAGGAATGATCGTTCATTGCCTTCATCGGCACTGTATCTGGCCATCGAGGGGCTCGCGGCCGTGGCTCTCGTCTCCACACTGCGTGGCGGAGTGCGCCGCAGGCAGAGCACCGAAACTGAATGCTGGGGCTCATCTGTCTGGGTAGTTGTGTTTCTGGCGGCTGCTTGGCAGACTGATTCCGAATCCTGCAGGGAGTGGAGAGTGAGGGCCCAGCTTCGTGGCACCGATGCTGGTAGAGACTGATCGCAGCTTTCCTGACGGTCCTGTGTGGCCGAGGGTCTTCACGGACAGGACTTCAGAAGCGCGGGTGCTATCGCTGGAGGAAGTTCCTTTTGGCGATATGAATATGAAATAGTGCATTGCCTGTGTGTTGCTTTTTGGCACCTTTAAAGCACTTTCACGTGTATTTATTTACCCCATTTTGCAGGCGAGAGGGGTGAGACACCAAGATGGGCTTGCCCCCCAGACAGTAGAGCTGAAGCATCATTTTAAAATCCATACCAGAAAACGGTCCCCTGTGACACTATGGCCTTTCCTATAATGTCGTGTGCCCCCTCATCACAGCTATTTCTTTTCACCTGAAGTATGTTCTCTTGTTGGGGGTGGGGGACAGAGTTACCTCGTTTATTATTGATACTGATTAAGGAAGACTTATCGGTAATTTCAGACTCGATTACTTATCTTCTTTTCATTCTGGGATGACAAAAATACATTCTTTAAAGATCAATACTGCAGTGCCAAAATATGTGATGTCCTCTGAAAAGCGACGTGTTCCCTTGAAGAGGGTTGGTGAGTGAGGTCTGGAATGACTTGTTCCGCTCTGATGACCTCTGATGATGACCCCCCGAGCACTTCTCAGGGTCTCATTTCTGTAATGTCCCCGACCACACATTTTGCAGTTACACTGATGGTGAGGATAAAAATATCGATTAATAACAGAAAAGTTTCAATGGGTGTAAGTGTGTATACACACATACATATAATCACAAACGTACATTTATACACAAGAAAACACAAATGGATCCAATAGAATGGTAAAACTTTTTCTTTCTTTCTTTCTTTCTTTCTTTCTTTCTTTCTTTCTTTCTTTCTTTCTTTCTTTCTTTCTACTGTTTTAGACAAATGTTTGCTTTCTTCTATTGCACTTCGACGGCTGACTTCTTTCATACCGCAGAGAGCCGTCACCAGCACGTGCTGCTCAGCATAATGATTTCTGTCAGTATGGAATTATTCTGATTGCCACCTGCTGGGCTCTGTGATTCCAGTTATTTGAAGAACATGGTGCTGTTCAGATAATGTTCAAAACTGCAAATATTTGTGGTAGGAATGTCCACAAAAGGCACGTGCCCGTATTATATTGAAGGGAAAATAGAAGCAGAAGTATGATAAGAGTCCATTGCCATAGGAGAACCAAAACACGGTGGGGGTGGCAGCCGAAAGTTCAAATGAGGGTGGGAAAGTAGTGTTCTTGTGAGTTCTCACCGACCACTGGGGTAACCCTGACTGCTCTGAGGTTCACGCACTGGGGTAACCCTGACTGCTCTGAGGTTCACGGAAAATCGAAGCGACCCAGGACTTTTGGTCAAATTTTCAGATTTTCCTTTCCGTTTTTGTGTATGCCCCTGATGCTTAGGATTAGAGTGTCTACTCCTCGAGCTGGGTTGTTTTTAAGCATCTGCACAGATTTTTGCTTGTTTGAGCTTTGGGACTCAGGATTTCTGAGTCCAAGCACCCTGCCAGCTGCTTCAGTCGTGGGTCGGGGGCAGAGCAGGTCCAGTCACCGAGGGAGCTGACTCTAGGATTTGCTGTAGTTGAAAAGACAAAGGGTGCGGGGGAGCCCATCAGGAAGACGGACTTGTGGTGTCTGTCTCCATACAGCCAACTCTGGAGCACGTGACTCCGCCGGAGCCGAAGTGACCGATTTGGGGGATTGTGAGGGCAGTTCCTAAGGAGTCGGTTCTCTCTGTCTCTGAAGAAAATAGAGTCAGATGTCTCAACTTGGCACTGGTGGCATTTGGGACCAGATCATTCTGTTGTGGGCAGGGGTAGGGGGGTGATGTCCTGTGCATTACACAATTTTTAGCAGCATCCCTGGCCTCTACCCACTAGGTGTCAGTAGTAGCCCCCGGTTGTGACCATCAAAACTGTCTGCAGACACTGCCCAACACCCACCGGGGGGTGTGCCGAGCACAAGTGCAGCTGGCAGAGAACCCCCGACAGGGGTGTTGTTGGAGGTATTTATCACGAAGACAAATATTTCTCTATTATTGGCTCCTAAAATGTGTCCCTCTGGCCTTAAAAAGGGGAGTGTTACAGCTTTGCAAGTCTATGGCCCCTAACATGTATTCCACGTTTTTAGTGTTATCTTTTTTTCATAGTAGTGACCACCTTATAAAGACAACTAATTTTTTTTGAAGGATCCCTTTGGAGACGATCACAGGATTCTTATTGCCATTATTTTTCTCTTGCCCTTCTTCCCCCTTCCCCCAATACTTCCAGAACCTCTATGGAAAGTAAAAGGAGGGGAGGTGGCCACTGCCTCTGTAAGGGTAAGGATGTGATATTGCATTTTGGGGAGATAGAGGAGAAAAATTAGGCATTTTGGAGAAGAGGGACCATGTCTTTCTTCTGTTTGTTCTGGATGAGAATGCATGCAAGGGCTTAGATGTGGGCCTAGATGGTGGGCTGCTCCGGCAGACCTCTGCAGTGTCGGAGGCGGAGAGGGGCCCCCATAAGAAATATAGCTCTGGAGGGAACAAGGGTTTTCAGGTTATCAGGAGAGAGGAATGGTCTCAAGGACCAATGTGAAATTACTGAAGAACTGGAATCCCAACCCCCTGAGTATAAGTTCCTCTCTCTTATACCTTACTTACCCTTCACCCTTTGTACCATTTATGCAATTTACTGACACACTTAATAGAAACCCTTAATAGGGTACAGCTGACGTCTAGGTTCTTGAGTGAATCTGGGTTTGGAGACCGTCAAGAGGAACAATGCAGCCTAATTCCTTCCAGTCTTATGTTGCAGGTTGGGCCCCAAAGTCAATGGTAACAAGGAATAGTCACTGGTTGTTGCCATTGGTGTGCGTGTTTCCCTTGGTCAGCGAGAAGAAGAAGTGACTGGATTTGGGGATTCCTGGTGTCCTCTGCACCATCTTTGGGATTTCACCTGTCACTCCCTTTTTGACATCATTTTCTTCGTCTTATTCATTGCTTGAATCTTTGTGGTACAAGCAGCAATAAAGATCTTTTCAGAAGTCATTGTGTGTGTTCTTGATTCCTATATGCTTTTCATACCTGTGAAGCCTTTAGAAATACTAGATTTTGAAACATGCTTGAAAGAGAAAAGAATCTTCTAGTTGAGCAAAATCTGCATATGTTAATAAAGATTTTATAAATCCAAAGCGAGTCTGTTCATTTCATCCCATCAATATCCTCACTCAAACCCCCAAGAAATTCTGAGTTTCGGGTATGGATTTTGTATGCTAATGTTCACAGTTTGTTCCTGGATCGAATGTGCCTCTAGGTGACACATTTCAAAGGAGGGACTTGAATTCTCTTATGTACTTTGGTTTTAGCAGGGAAAAATTTCCAAGTGCTTGGACTTTATTTGTCTCCAGTGGATGTTGGCTGGAGATAAAAATATAACCAGAATAGATTCTTAGAGTAACTCTATTTTGCATGAAACCTTTAAAAAATTTTGCGATATATCTTACATAACATGAATGTATGAAATGGTCTCTTGAATTTCAGGGGGTTTCTCCCTCTAATTGTAACACAGTGCATGTACTTTCCTTAAGGACTTTTATTTTTAAAAGATAAAGATTTTGAAATATTTTATCCCTTTGTAACCTTCAAAATCCTGAGGTCAGTACGTAACTGCTCTCCCACATGAACTTGACCCGATACAGACTCTGAGAACAGAGCACCGTGTGCGCGGAATGCTCTGCTTCCAGGTCTCACACAGCGCAGAGCTCCCCTTGAGAAAGTGAGAGTCTTCCGTGCCCGCGACCAGTGGTGAGTGGAAGAAGAATTGAGTGTCCTTTAATATTTTCACCACATTCATTTCTCATCCAGACGGGCCACAGAACGTTTCTAGGCTGGTCTAAAATGAGCATGCAGGACCCCTCATTTAAAAATTAGGAAGAATTTCAGGACGGCAATAGCAATCATTAAACCGAGTGAAGGACTCCTTTAAGAATAGCAGTTTTCAAAAGAGACGTTTTTCTCCCCTTCTGGTTATCTAGTGCCTCTTTCTGGCTCAGCTGGGTGCTTTGCAACTCGGTGAGGCTCCGCTCGTTCAGAGCAGGCCGGGCTGATTCATCCCACGGCCCAGCTTGTAGTAACAAGGAAACGTGGGGCTTTTGAACAACACCATTAACCTGCAAAACACTCCGACCCAAACCGCACTTTATTAAATTTAGACAGCCTCGGTTCTAAGAAACACCACTGTTCCATGTACCATGGAGGAAGAAAAGATGTGCCATTAAATACAGCCCGTCATCCACTGTCATGGAACCGTTCAGTTCAGAGACAGTAGAGTGTTACAGATCTCAGAAGCGATGGAACTGTGTATCTCGACAGAGAGGCCTCGCACACGGAGCTGCCTACCATTCAGCTCCACCACATAATAGTGCCGGAAGGTGCTTTTGGCAGTAGAAATGAGGCACCAGGGTTAAGGAGATGTGCTAAGGTCCCGGCTGTCATTAGGAGTGGAGCAATGGGGTAGACCCCTGGGGAGAAAGGGAGAAATAGTCACATGAACATTAATTTATTTTACTGTCTATAAAAACTTGCATGCGTGCATGTATTGTGTATACAGTATATATGCACATGTGTGTATGTTTTTACTATATATATATTTTAAATGACATTTGGGAAACAGTATTTCTTGTGTGAAGTTAATTTATGCCTCATTTTAAATTAGCTTCAACTGCTGAGTTTATATATATGTGTGTGTTTCCAAGCTGTTGAGTTGTATGTGCAGTGCAGCCTTTCCTGGGTGGTGTGCCGTACAAACACCACGAAGCTCCATGGGGGCTGCAGAGCCGATTGAGATGAGGTGAGGACTGTCATCTCTGTGTGCCAAGGGTCTGGAAAGCGAGCAATTGGAAATGGCCCAAGAACTTCTGGGAGATATGTATCAGGAATCATTTCTTCCTCACTAGTGTCCACCTTATCAACACACACTCACTCGCTCCCACACGCCTCCCCCTCTGGCCACATGCCATTTTTGTTGTTCTCCCTCAGAGGTGGCTGTCACTTCAGAGGGCAACATCCCTAAGATGGTCTTTGTCTGTCACCCCAGCAGCATCCACCTCTGGGGGGGCTGAAGCGCGGAGCCGCGGGACTCTGTTCCCATACCCTGGATTCCCTGGCTGAAGAAGCAGCCTTTGAGCAGAGACGGTGGTGGGGTGGGGTGTGGGCAGCTTGGCCAGGTGGCCCGGATGCCTCTGAGGTTCCAGGGGGCCAGTAACAAAAGGGCACCATGGCCTGAGTCTGCCTGCCAACAACAAAAGCTCAGATACCCATTACAAGGCATTAGTGCCAAACAAAAGCTAATATTCAAGTCGATCCTTTGGAAGAGAAGAGGTAAAAGGAAACGGGTTTGGAGAAAAGCCGTTGGCACTGCAGCTTTAAGAGCCACGTAGCCAAAGACAAGTTCAAGTTACAATCTCCCAAAGACATTCTTCTCCAGCCTGAAAGCTGCCGCTGGTAGAAACTTGCTCGAGCCTCGGACGGCAGTGGAAGTGATAGGATTTAGGCGGGAAAAATTAAGCGAGGAACATGTTGGAAAATAAATTTTAGTTCCTAGCTTTCTCCCCATTTTCTTTTTTAGTTTGTTTTTCTTTGGTTTCATAGTGGACGAGGGGAAAAATGCAAATATTCTATTATCCCTTAATTTTCATCTTAACGCTGTCACCTGATGTCGTCGGCACTGATTCAATGCCAACAGGCACACCCAATGGGGGTGCAGTGAAGATGGAGACTTTTTACTCCGTGCGAACAGCTTGGTGGTGACCCAGCACGGCTGTGAGGAGGCCCTGGGGCGAGGCGTCTCTCGGGTTCGATGGCTCTGCTCGGCTCTGCTCCACCTGCTCCCGGCCTCCCTGCCCTGCGCCAGCCGGCCGGGGAACGTCCCAGGTGTTTCAGCTCAGACAGGAATGCAGTCTTCAGTCTTTGGTGGGAAGGCAAGCCCACTGTCAGAGCCAAAGGGAGCTGTTTTAGACAGAAGTCCCCTCCCCCAGTGTCCGATTGGCCCATCTTCATGCAAACGAGGACTCCAGACCCTCACAATTTGATTGGTCCAAAAAGCACCGTCCAGATTGATCAGAATGGAGCTGCTCTGATGGGCTGGTGAAGAAACTGATGGGGCTATAGCCTCGCAACTCTGGTTGGATGGGGAAAGCCTCGGTCCTATTGGTTGAAACAGGATTCCAGGACCTGCTTTCTCAGGGCTGCTCAGAGGGCGGAGACGCAGGGCAGGCAGGCTGTTCAGTGCAGGCCTCGCCCTGAAGTGCAGTCTGCATGAGAATTCCCTGTGTGGAAATGGTTGCTAGGCTCTGTTTTTTCAATGTGAGCCCTGGTAGCCACTAAGAGCCCCTCTTAGTATGTATCTTATTTCTCAGGGTCCGCACAGCTCATTATCTTAATCAGCATGTCACAGTTAAGTGCATTAATTTCTGAGGAAAATTGTAGCAAGTTCTTGTAGCTGTTGATGAGCTGTGGCTAATCATTGCAATTAGAATTTCCTACAATGACCCGAAATGCATTTTTATGTGTTCGATTGGCAGGAAGGTTAAATAAAACAGTAGCATTCATGAGGGAGCGTGTTCTTTCTGGGCTCTTGAGGGTCTGGGACAAAAGCTAGGAGGTCAGAGGTCATGCAACAGTAGCCACGAAGACCAGTTACAAAAAGTTTTATCTGAGTCCAAATGGGTTTCCAGCGTAATAGCGTGCATTGAAGGAGAGGCTGCCCAGGGCTTTGGAATACATCTTTTGCAGAGAAAGGTGGAAGAGCTTGGTCTACAAAGGAAAGGTTCCCGCCGAGAATACCACCAGATAATCTGGGCCACTCCCTGCACCGTTAGTCGTGGGGGCTCCACGGAGAGCTTGGAATGTGGATGAAGGGAGCTGACCCCGCCCCTCCGCCCCCCACACCGTGTGAGAAGCAGCTAAAGACAAGGACAGGGAGGTCGAGTGGCTACTTACCTGTCGTTGGTGCTCTCCACTTGATCGCTCTCCACATTCAGATGCCCCGTCTGTGAAATGAGAGAAATGGAAACTCATTTACCTCCTAGGGTGTCCCTGTAGCACTGCACATAAAAAGGTTTGGCGGGGACAAATGGAGTCACTGGAAGATCGCAGGCCACAGTGACGATCAGTTAGGGGGAGAATTAAAGTCCATGATGCTTGAAATGAAAGGACGCAAAACCCCAGACCTCTAGTGTCCTGCCCCTGAGAAAGG
This sequence comes from Tonatia bakeri, assembly GCA_004024845.1. Classification (NCBI taxonomy): domain Eukaryota; kingdom Metazoa; phylum Chordata; class Mammalia; order Chiroptera; family Phyllostomidae; genus Tonatia; species Tonatia bakeri. Next base: position 45,892 of record PVIA01005738.1, read on the forward strand.
AAGAAAGTGTGAAAAAGAAAGAAAAATGAGAACTGGGAAAGAAGAGCCCAAGAGGCACGATAGGCTCTGGGGGTGCGATACCGGGAGGAGGATGCCAGGAAATGCCCCTGTGGACCAGTGCCAGGCGTGCGCCCAGAACCCAAGGGATGGCAGTTGGTTTATGAATGACAGAACTGGCCAGATTTGGAGACCGCCTTGATTGTGGGCGGCAACTTCCCAGAGCTGCGGTGTGGCCCAGGGGAGCAAAGCATCGTGTCAGTTACTGATTTGGAAACCAACCCAGATCCAGCCTTCCTTTCCAGGCAATCGGAGTGAAAAATAAGCTTTCAGAATCAAGGCTGGCGATGGACAGACTCGTCCTTGGCGTGTCAGCGTGTGACGAGATTGCCAAGGAGAGGCAGATGAAACCTACGTCTTCAGCAGCCTTGCGGTGTAGCAGGAGACGCCTTCCTCATCCTCTCCCTGGGCATTTCAAAACCTTGAAGGCTTCGGCTTGTGTGAACTACACGTGTTTTGGATATTGAATGTTTTTCTTTCAACTCCAGAGGAAAGGTGTAGAGGAAAGTAAAACAGCACCCTGCCCCACCCCCCTACCCCACCATGCATTTCTGGTCCCTGCACAGTTTCTGCTCCAAGGACATCACGTTCTCAGGCAGGCACAGCAGGCAGACCCAGCCTGGGGAGACCGGCAAATTCCCCCTCCTCTCTGGGTCCTTCACCCACTTTCTTCTTTGCACCCTCTTCTGAACGAAAGGAAATTTTTCTCACAATGAGGCTTTAGAATAGATGAGTTAGAAATGGGAAAGGTCCTGGTTTGTTGCATCTCATCTCAGATTGAAAGAAAAAAGTGGGGGGGGGCGGGGGAGGCAGAAAAGGAGGGGGTCAGCCCTGTCTAAACAAGTGGGGGTGCTCACGGTTTATTTCTCTTCAGGGATGAACCCCTCTTACATCGAGATCTCGGGCAGTGGGGCCTGAACAAGCAGTTTTGGGATGGATCTTTGTCCCTTTCACCCAAGGCTCGTGTCTTCCATGACACACGGACACTTTAAGGTCCGCAGATTCATACACTAGTCAATCAAAGGGCTGTTTGTGAGCTCTGAGTGGCAAATAGAAAATTCTGGGAGATCTTTCCAAATTCGTATTAAAGGAGAAGGGGACACATAATTTTGTTTTATTAGTTTGAGAAAGAAAGAACCGATATCATTTCCTAGGAAAACAGAGCTGACCTTGTGAGTGGTGTGCCCTTTAATCTTGAACTCAGTGCTTCTCTTTTTCTACGAAATATAAATGAATGCAGCTTTCCCTGGAAGTGAACCCTAAGGCTGAATTTTATGCCGCTTATTTGAAATGATTTAAAACAAATACTTTTGTGAACATTGGATCCTCGAATCGGGAAGAACTGTTTATAAACAGACACTGACATGGTTGGTGGCCTAGTTGGCTCAAAAACGTAAGCCTTTCTTTACCCTGGCCACCTGAAACGGTATTTGTAAATGATGAATTTGTGTGTAAGGAACCAATTTCCTGTAAATCAATGTACCTTGCTTTAGATTTCCGCCTAATATCTAAAACCCTGTCCTCGGGAAACAAATGGCATACAAATTACCTACGATCTTCGCAGGAAAAAGCCATCTGTCATTCGGGTGATTTACCTAGACTTGCAGTCCCTTCTCATTGGACACCTGAATCTCTCAATAAAGTTCCAATTGAACCAGCACGGAAGAATAAATCTAGAATAACTGCATTGAAAATAAATGGGCACAGGCTGATTCTTCGGGCATTTTCATTGCAGGACGGACCCTAACAAACCAATAGCAAATGCTTTTAATGAAACCAGGCCATGAAATGGCTTTTGCTTTCCCAGTTTCAGACCTTCTCAGAGCTGTTTCAGTTATTAGAGAGAAGAAAAACAAACACGGACCACTCAACGTGGTTGAGGACAAACACAGCGGCACCAAATCCATGGGAAAACCCTTGCTGACTTTCAGCCATACTCTCCCAGGCAGGGGGCTGAAGCTACTCTCACTTTTCAGCTGTGGTAGAATAGAAGATTTTTTTTTGTGTGGGCAGGGGATGGGCATTTGTAAAACTGCTGTATGATTCTGCTTGTCTGTTAAAAGAGAACATGGGCAAAAAAATTCTCTTATAAAATAGGAAGGTTTCCATTCAGAAACCAAATTCCCCACTTTGTCAAAAGTTGGCATCAGGAAAGTGCATCGTTGTTCTGTGCCACCTGGGACTCTGCACCAGCTGGGGGAAAGGTGAACGCCCCGAAGAGAGGGGTTTGACTTTGGAGCATGGAGTTACATGCCAGACGCTGCCGTCTGCCACGTAGCGTAGGAAGGCCCCACACTATGGCTACTGGTGCTTTCTTCTTGTTAGGAGAGAAGAAGATGAGGTCAGGCACGAGACGCGGGAGACACTTTTCATCTCTCTGTTTGTATCACGCAGGAAGGAGCATCAGCCTAGAGGCTTCTGGTTCCCTGGGGCTTCTCAGTGCTCAGAAACACCTTTCTTTGCTCACTCGACCAGGATTATGAACTGGGCGAGGGTTTGGGGACTGGTTTCTTTGAGATTAGATTCCAGCCAATAGGTTTTGTTCCTTGTCTATTTATGTGTGATTTTGCAAGTACGTTTATTGAGTCCTCATTTTTGCCTCCTTTATGGGTGACAATATTTTCTCCTTGTGTTAAATACACACAAGAGACTTCATAGGGTTGTTGGTTTTATTTTCAGTAACGCAAACCTCAAGACAAGCATGGCTGTAGTGTCTTATATTTCTAGACAGCTCTATGGTTTATAAAACATTTTTTAAAGATAAACAGACATATTTGATACTTATGAAAATACTAGAAGATAAACTAGGTGGATGTTACTTTTCCGTTTTATAAAGAAAGAAATGAACAACCAGAAAGGTTGGATGATTTATTTTGGGTCACTCGGTCGCGCAAAGGGACTCAGAACCCCTGGTTTATGATTATTGTCAGTTAGTATTTAACTCCCCCGGGTGCTAGAGTTCTAGCAGTTCCTAAATTTGTCTGTACTTTCTTAGCCAAGCGGCTTCAAATCCTAATATTCTGACTTATCAAGCATTGCAATTCTAGTGTAGAAATAAAAGCGTGACCGGTCCGCTGGGTTGTGAGCCGAGGTGTGAAGGATTTGACAGCGGGGTAAAGCTCAAACTCGATGCCTCATAAACACGCGGACTTAATAGAGAACGGATGTTTTACTCCAAGTTTATAACAGAGAAAAGTAGGAGTGTCTAACTATTTGTTCTGCACAAAACTTACTGAATTTTTCCACAGCTTACTCTTTAATAGTTCTTCAGAGTCTTTTTGTGGAGAAAGTTCGCACTCCCCTGGCCTCTGTTTTTGGCTTTAGGGTAGACTTCTAATGAAACGGGGCCACTCAGCATTGTTATGTGAGAGTAATTGGGCTGTAATGTGTACGTTTCTAGGCCCACAGTTCTCATCACATGTTTTTCGGAGGAGGGGGCAGGGGGAGGAGGAAGAGGAGAAGAAGGAAGAGGAGGAGGGAGAGAAGAAGGAGGAGGAGGGAGAGAAGAAGGAGGAGGAGGAGGGGAACAATGAGAGAGAGAGAGAGAGAGAGAGGGAGAGAGGGCAGGGAGAGAGAGGGAGAGAGAGAGAGGAGGAATCAGAAGTGAAGCAGCAAATCCTTGGGGGAAGAGATCAGAACCAGAGGGAGTCCGGAGAGATTTCCAAATCCCAGTTCCAATGCTTCCTGGGGACTCATGGTATTCCCCCTGGGCTCTGGGATACAGCTCGGAAGCCTTACTGATGTACGAACCTGGATTCAGTGTGCATGAGATCGCCTTCCAATCCACCTGGAATGAACGGTTTTTCAGAGCAATCGCCTTCTCAGGCAGAGCATTTCACATTCGGCTCTTCAGTCCATGCCATGTGTCAGGCATGCAGTGAAGCACTGATGTAATTATGTGAAGGGCAGTGGAAATTAAAAGGGGGAATGTGGTCTGGTGGTTAAATTGGCAGACTAAATGTCAGGAGCTTCGTTTCTGTTTTTGACGTGACTCAAGGGACATCCTCAGTCCTTGGCTGAGTTCAAAAGCAGAAGTCTGTCTCCTGCTTAGACAGACACAGCCATTGACGCTCTGGGACCCCATGGATGGTAGAAGACGCCCGTGCATGTGGAGCAGTCATAAAGCCCATGTGGGGTGGAGGGCTAATTTCACAGTCGGCCCATACTTCCTTATCTACAAAACAGAGGCCGGTACAGATCCCACTGGGCAGGGCCAGTTTCAGTTATGGAAATCAAAGCCAACCTACTTTTCATCATGTGACATACCATAGTTTACTATGTGAAAAATACTTGAGTTGGAGGAATGACAGATGTGTGTGTGTGTGTGAAGATACAAGCGCACTTCTCTTCAAATGCTGCGCTTCTGTTTCCGGAGAACAAGCCCTCGTCTTCCGGAACCTGCCACGGCAGCGCTCTCTGGTCCTGAACACTTTCGTTTCCTACTGGGGTCTTTTCATTGGCTCAGAACAATCATCACATGTCCCAGCGTTCAGATGACATCATTGTCTCCATAGAAAAACCCTCCAAATCGTACTTAGGTATTCCATGAAAGAGAATCAAACAAAACACGTAGGGGATCTGTATACTGAAAGTTATAAAATGCTGATAAAAGGAATCAAAGAATACCTAAATAAATAGAGAGAAGTATTGGGGAAAATTTAGTATCCAAAAGATATCAATTCTCCCTAAGTTGATCTGTAGGTTTAAGGTTATTTGTATAAAACTACTAGCAAAGCTTTGTTGGAGACATAGACAGCCTTACTCTAAAATTTATACATAATAGCTAAAATAATCTTGATAAAAAGGAAAACATACTGGGCTTGGGAAGTGGACATTTTAGCGAGCGAGTGTCCCTCCTGTCAAGTCCAATGCTCTCTCCTGGTTCCAGTCCTTGATTTGAATCCAAACTCAGTGAAAAGAAATGTGACTTATTTGGCTTGAATCATCTCACTCTCTACCCCCATACTATCCCAAGCCCTTTCCTGTACCTCCTTAGTTCCTTTATTTAAACTGAATCACTGGTCCGGCCCTGCAAGTCTACAGGCATCTAGCACCTCAAACCTTAAAGCCTAACAACACATAATGACTGGCAGTGTTATAGTGTTTCTTCACATACCTCTCTGGCTCAGACCCTCCAGGTCTTCCGGGCATGCACTGAATTGGGCACTGCGCATTGGCACACTCACGTCATAACTCACTAGAGTGGAACGCTGAGCCATTGTCCGCTGAAAGGGGTAAAGAATTTAGGTGTTGCTGGATACGTCTACAATTTCCTGCAGGTGAGCCATTCATACAATACTGCACTTAAAATTCCAATTCCATTGTGCTCAGGGGCTTAATAAGCCTTTTGGGACCTAAGCCAACATTTCTCTCTCATACCTGCCCTTTCATATCAGAAGGACAAAGGCCAAGATTGTTCATCTATGGTCTTATTGTTAGCTTTTCTTTCCCTGGGCCAAGGACTTCCCCTTGGCCTAAGATGCTCCACCCAATACCATTACCGCAGGCTCCCTTTCCTGACCAGCATCTGGACCACGGCCCTCAGGTGTGAGATGACATTTAATCAAGTCGGTAAATTCTTGGCTGTGATCTGAAACACTCGTGAACGCAGGGATTGAGTCCCATCCACCTGGCCTTTACACTGTAGGATTAACGTGTTGAAACGAGGCTGGAGATCCTGTGACAAAGATCAGATGTACCATAAACACCGTCACTTATTTCTCCCTGGAGACGTTTAATAGACCAGGGATTCTGTTGCTCTGGTGTTTTAATTCCGTGTCAGTAACAGAGGCAGGGAATTAAATGGCTTCCCAGCGATGCCTCGAGTCCTTAGCTAGTCCCTCATGTCCAACTCCGTTTCCTAGTAAGTGACTAGGTTGTATGTCACCACGGTTATGTCATTTCCCGGTTGTAGGCATTTGCACTCTGTACCGCTTTCCAGTTTTTTTTTTCAGATGGTTGTAAATCCGTTACAGAACAGCCCTGTGAGGGGTATAAAAAAACCTCTTTTGAATGTAGAGAATATCACCTTTTCGGTGTGAAATGTCTCACAAATGTGTAATGATGTGCACGCCTGTGAAAATCGATCATGGAATTCTCTCTGGGACTTGTCCCTCTAGCTTATAAGAGGTCTAAGTTGATGTCACCCGTGTAAGACATGCAGTACCAGACCAGAAGGTGAACACCTAGACCACACCAAGGCCCACCACACCTGCCCCTGGGCCAAACATTTTCATCAATCTGCTCTGATGGCTGCACATGCATGGCACTCCCTCCTTATTTCTTCTCTACGATTATTTCACTTTCATCATTGTCCACTTGCCAACACAGATCATAACGTTTTAACATCAGAATGCAGGCTCCTTTCCATCATCAACACTCAGTTCAATTCCTCTTCCTCATTCATTTAACAGACAGTGATTGAGTAACATCAATCGCCACGCTAGAGTGGGGGTGCCCACTGGTGAATAAGCAAACACGCTCTCTGCTCTGTGGCAATGGCAGCCTATGGAGGGACGCAGACAATGAAGTGGAAAGTGCACAAATAAGTAATAAAGAATGAACAATGGGAGGGAATAATAGGGAGAACCTACTTAGCGAGGGTGGTGACATTTCAGCTACGACCTGAAAACTGAAAACAAGTCAGGCGTCCTGGGGCAGGGAAGGTGGGGACAGGGCACCTGGCAGATGAAACAGCATGTGGTGTGACTTGATGTATACTTCAAAAAGCGGCATGTGGACATGGGGTAGGAGCAGGACAGAAGATGACGTGGAGAGACCAGTAGGTGGCTGGAAAAGCAGACTGCAGGGAAAATGGTGCATGAGACTGGTGGCAGTGAAAATGGAGTGAAGTGACAATGTTGGATTGTCTGTAAGGTGTGGAGGACTGGGAGGAGCCGGAAACACATCATTCCCAGTCAGTTTGAACCCCTACTTAGTTTTCTAGCCACTCACCCAATAAAGATCAACACGTGTTTGCCCTTTTTCTCTTTCCGCCGAAGACTTAGCCATTTCATACACCACTTGTTTGTCAGTAACACGAGTGACATCCTGTGTCATCTTTCACTGTTTTTAAATCAAAGACACTGGGACACATCAGATAAACGCTAAAAAGTGTTCTTTGAAGACATAATAATGTCTTTCTGTGACAGCAAGGCCATAATAACCAAAAGGAAGCATGAATTATAATTTCTCTTTTTTAATTTTATCTGACATCATTTTCTTGATTAATGATGAACTTACGTTCTCGGGTGATGTTAATTTGGGGTCTGGGGTGCTTTTCCAAAGTTCCAGGCATGTTTCAGGCAGGACCCTCACTCATGATTCTAGGCCAGAAATTGAAGGGCAGGATCGCATTGGTGGGGAATCGCGAGGCTGAGCTGGCCCTGTGGGCCTGGAGTGGAGGGCTGCACGGCAAGGCAGTGGTCACATATCATCACGGCTGGACCCATTCGCTCAGCAGAAGCAGAGGGGTCTGGGCTTGCCTGCTGGAGGTGGGGAGAGGGAACAGGAGAGATGGCTGCTGAAGGAGGAAGCCGAGTGAATATTGTACCCCATCATCTGGGGAACAGTTTGCTTAGTTAGACATCTCTGTCAGACTCTAGGCCTCAGTTTCCCGCACCGCTCCTGGAGGTCTGAGAGCCAAAAGATGGCAGGTGGACTCGGGAATGGCCCAGCTAGTGTGTACTGAGTAAGGTCCCTCAGGGACAAGTGTTGGGCCTGGAGATTTTTGAGTGTGAAGCTTTGGAAAAACCATGTGTCACACACTGGTGGGGCTGGGATGAGACAGTCAGCTGAAAGAATATGGGCAGGTCCCAGTTCTTAGTCACTAATATTAAGGGAAAATCTTTTATTATGAAAAAGATAGTCTTCCTATAAATGCTTCTGTTGTGATTTTCCACCATTTTCATCTCATGGCACACAAACTAATTCCTAAAATTCTGTGGCACACAAAAAATATATTCTATTTTTTGCCAATCTGACCAAAGAATTTGGTATAATTTTGGTTCATTCATACCAGCTGGCTATTGTTATGTTGGCTGTTGTCATTTTTTAAAAATTTGACAGTCTAAGGGACAAGGGGTCAGTGCCCCTGACTGAATAGTCAGGTAGGGCATGTTCCACAAATGCCTGTGGCACACCAGTTGAAATTTGCTATTCTATTGTCCAAACGTTTCTAAAAAGTTGTGAAATCAACTTAGCATTCCACATTTTCCAACTTAAAATAGTAAAACAACAAACATGGATTATTCAGTTTTTCCCTCCGGAAAAGGAAACAGCGTGTCAATTCAACCCGTCATGGAGGCTGTGATCACAGCCCTCTGCACCCCGGAGGAGCAGTCTGGAGGCGCGGCTCTGCTGCCGGCCACTGTGGCCACTTGGAAAGGGCTCCAGGCGGTCCCTGCTGTGTGGAAAAACCAGCCGAAACCACTTCAGCTGACTCAACTGACTGACAATTTGACTGAACCCAATGAGCTGTGACAGGCTGTTGGAGGTAACCACACAGGCAGGACATCGACATTGGCTGAACCCTTGTCCATCCCTGGCAAATGCCTAACCAGTTACCGTGCGGGTACATCGCTGTCCTTCCCCAGTTCCCCCACAGGACAGACACAGGGTCCCTTCTTCTCCACGCACTGAAGTGAAAATAAATCCCGCCACTCAGAATGGGGAGTGAGCAAGGAATCCCCGCCTGGGGATGATGCCTGGAAAAGCCAAATCCTGACTCTCGGTACTTTCACTTTTCAATGTGAGGGTTTATTGTGTTTTCTGGGCCACAAAAATGCACTGTGATTTCCAGTTCCGTGCTTAGCCTGTGGGTCCCACCTTGGTCTCCAGAAATATACACACTGGCTGTCGTTCTCCTCTCCCTGTCAGAGAGAAACCAGCGTGGGTGGGAGACCTCTGTGAGTCAGGAGTTCTGCAATGATAACACGCAGTTACACAGTAAAACGATTGTTTGCCTGTTTATTGATACGATTATTTTTCTTGTTGTGTTGCTGCATTTTTAAACGAATACTGCCAAAATATTCTTTCCTATAATTCAGTTCTATATTCTAAAGCATCATTTGAAGGCACTTTTTGGCTTATGTGTTTCTCCTGGCAAATGTCGGTCACCTGTCTACTCTAAGTTACAAAAGGAAAAGCTCTCTCACCAACCCTGAGTACAGCGATGGTGTCGGGGTTGTTCAGGCCAGAGTTTTGCTGGAGGAACCGTGTTCCTATGCAGATGAGCTTCCTGAATGGGCGTTCCTTCTACGTTGGTCCCAGGAGCCATTTAATCAAGGGGGGATTTGGGTGGAACTTGTGCAAGCAGCTGTGGCTGCTTTGGGAACTGTGTGCTATTGTAAAATACGAAAGTAATGCTTTTGGTTCCTGTGTTAGGGATCTCCCACGTTTAATTTTTCCTGGGAACCAAGTGAAGGTCAGCAGTCCCTGAACAGAATGCGACCCTCCGCCATGGGCACGGGTACACCTGCATGACGGCAGTCGTTCCTCGGAGATCAATGTGTCTTATAAGCTTGTTTCTTCCCCTTCATTGTGAAGGCCGAGGCAGTATAGCAGAAGGGCAGAGTCAGGTTCAAATCAATGGGGTAAGTTTCATGACATCCCCAAGTCTTTGTGTTACCACTCGGTAAAAATGAGAATAATTCCTCTGTTACAGGTTAAATACAGAATAAATATCTACTTACTGGCTATGTATATTCGGTGCTCAAGAAGTAAAAATGTCTACACACCTCAGTTTCACAGTACTGTTGATCTTTTAGTAAGCAATATTTACCCTGTGCCTGCCCATGGCCGGGGATGTGATCAATGTACATTAAATACATTGATGAAGAGAGGAAGAAAAAAGGAGTCATCCACATTTCTGATATGGGAGTCTGTCTGGGAAACTCTCCATTCTTTTTTCTGTCATCAGCATCCCTCATCCAGATTCCAGACACTGTGTATACACGCCCAGGGTTTATACAGTGTTAGCAGGGGTGGGTGGAGTGGGAGGGAACGGCTTTCCACTGCCTACTTTTGAGTTCGTTAGTGAATAGTTGAGTTAGTTAGGGATCACTGTTCTGTATGTAAGCCTAAATCCACTAAAATAGGAAAAAATAGTTATTTCTGAAAATCCTTTCTGATAGGCATGAAGAGAGGTTGACAGCGCTATGAAACGTGGCCCCAGGTGGCCCACGGGTGGCGAACCCCGAGTCTGTGTCGCGGCAAGCTTCACGAGGACGAGAGAAAGACCGAGCCCAGCATTCTGCTCGCCATTTCACAGAGCCCGGCGTTGTCCTTCAGCACTCATTCAGCTCAAAGATAGCCTTACGAATCCCCCTGAGTAATTAATTCCTCCTTCAAAAGAATCATTTCTTTTTCTGTGTCTTCTTCACCTGTTCTTCTGAGAGCAGAGGGTGATGAAAGGAAAGCCTCCTCAAAGGAGATTACAACAGCGCTGGTTATGAAACATCTCAGTTTTCTACGGCTAAATCCTACTCAGAACACAGGTACAGCGTGAGCAGCTTCCCTGGCGTTTGCCAAGTCCGAAGCCGCAGACGGGTGAGAGGCACAGGCCGTGAGCAACGAGTGAATGCGGGCTAAGAGATCCCATGTTTAGACAGATGGTTGTGAGCCGTGTGGGAGCCAGAAAAAGCAGGAGCCCGGGCCTGGGGCCCCAGGCCCCAGGAGAGCACGCGGAGATGCAGCAGGAACCGTGTGAGATCATAGGAAGAGGCAAATAAGGAGGAGACAAGATTCTCAGTCATCATCGCCCACAAAGTGTCACCGAGAAAGGAAAGGGCTTTTAGTCATAAACTGGGTAAATGGCTTATTTTTCTTGAAGAAGGTTTTTTTTATGAGAATGAAGTCATCTGATGTCAAAATAAGCATTAGTGACAGGTTCGGGGGTGCTAGTGGCGACGGGGTGGTAATCCTACTTCTTTGCCACGTCCTGACCTTCGTGTGTCCTTGGGCTGGACCTGGTTTCCTGAGTAGGTTTTATTTCTTGCACCCATGAGCGTCTGTCGGTAACGGCTGCCGGGAATGCAGGGAAAGGATCCGACGGCGCATTGCCAATGTCTCTGTCCCCGGACAGAAAGCAGAGTAGTTGTATCAGTGCCATTGACTGGCCGTCCCTGGTCAAGAACCTAATTTTCTTAGGTTTTACTTCCCTCATCTTGAAAACAACGCCAACCAGAGTTATGTGAATTATTCTAAGTATAAAGTGTAACTAATGAGAGTGTTGTTCAAGGCGTTTTCTGAAAAGATTTTATTTATTTTTAGAGAGGGGAAGGGAAGGAGAAGGAGAGGGAGAGAAACATCAGTGTGTGGTTGCCTCTTGAATGCCTCCCCCTGGGGCCCTGGCCTGCAACCCAGGCATGTGCCCTGATTGAAAATCAAACCAGTGACCCTTTGATTCTCAGCTGGGCACTCAATCCACTGAGTCACACCAGCCAGGGTGGGGTTTATTTTTTTGTGGTTATATTAAGTGCGCTAGCGTATAACGTCCTTTTTAGCATCCAAGTAAATGAAAGTATCCAACCTTTGACATTATTCATTGTATCCTACTCATTCTGCATGGGTATCTGGGGTTGTAATAGTCCTGGTATTATGCTGTAATTTACATAACGCAGTGGTACCTGATGAGTCTTATGAATGACAGACTTTGTTTTGGTTGGAGTTTTACATTGTAATGTCAAAGACTGAAGCATTGCAAAATGTAGCATACAAAAGGACAGGACACTCGAAATTGTCTTGGATATCTATATTTATGTGGCTATTTACTTTCAAAATACTGGAGATGGAGCATTCGGAACAAGTAATGTGAGCCTATAGTTTTAGAAATTGCCTCATAGCAAAAAGACTTTTTGATTGCAAGACCTTGAAAAAACACCGTGAGGATCAAGGGTCTGGAAGAGTCTTTGAGAATTCCCCCAACCGAATCCTCCCTTGCATCCAGGCCGGACTCTCTATGAAGGGCTCCCCGGGCTGCTTTGCACGATTTCTTCTTTGAAGTTCCCCAAAAAGATTTGACAGTGTCCTTGAATAACCCTATACATGGCAGATCCAAGCTTTGTGGGTCCTGGAGCTCATACAAATCTGAGGGTTCCTTTTAGAGAAAATGGAGACAAAAATCTCTTTTACAAACTTTACATAAACATAAGACGTGTCAACACGTTTACGAGTCCTCTGCTGGGGTTTTGGAAGGGGCACGGGACACAAACTTCATCCGCCCTGGAGCATTAACCATATCGGCTTCACTCTCCTTACTTAAGACTCAGTTCTTTTCAGGGGAGAAAGCTCTGGTTCTACAGAGCTCTTAGTACACCAGCATTTAGTGTTTTCCCTACACTACCACCTTCCTTTGATCACCAAACAGGAATGATTTTCTGAAACGCTCCCGTCAGGCATGGGAACGGGGATCAAATGAACTGGACTTGATTCCCAGACAGTAACCTAAAGGCAGGTTACTCTCTCTGAGCCTCCATTTTTGCCCCTCAAAACATTTTATTATGAAGCATTTCAAATGAGAGTCAAAGCTGAAACGTAGTCACAGTGAACATTCGTAATTACATCGTCTAGACTTTACCAATAACACTATTTTTTTCTTTTTAGAGAGAGAGAGACATTGCTTTGTTGGTCCACTCATTTATGTATTCACTGGTTGATTCTCGTATGTGCCCTGACCTGGGATTGAACCTGCCACTTTGGTGCACTGGGACAATGCTCTAACCAGCTGAGCTACCGGACCAGCACCACGCTTCACTTTCTTTATCACATATATATTCATATATCCATCCCACTATCCACCCACTAATCCATCTAATTTTTAATGGATTTTAAAGTAAATTTGCGTAGATTACGATCTTTCCCCTAAATACTTCAGCGTGTATATTATTAACTAGAGTTACAGATTTGCTTACAATTCTTCTTTTGCTATAAAATGGACATACATTAAAATACATCAATCTTGCACTAGCCAGGGGTTCAGTGGGTTGGAGCATCGTCCCATACATCAAAATGTTGTGGGTTCGATTCACGGTCAGGGAACATACATAGTTTGCAGGTTCAATCCTGGGCCGGGGCATGTACGGGAGGCAACCCATTGATGTTTCTCTCAGATTGATGTTTCTCTCTCTCTTTCTCAACCTTCTCCTCTCTCCCTAAAATCAATAAAAGCATATCCTCAGGTGAGGATTAAAAATAATACCAATAAAATAAAAATACATCAATCTTAAGTATACTGTTGTCGAGTTTTGACAAATGCATGCACCTTTGTGACCCAGCCCTTCTCTGGCTGAATCCCCATTCGACATTTCAGTTACAGAACGGAACGTAGGGCACGGGGGAAGAAGTCGTGAGGGTAAGATGAGTGGCCAGTGCTGTGTGAAGTGAGGTGTCAGTGTGAGGCACCGTTTTAGAGCTGTCATTAATAGGATGTCTCCTCTTTGATGAGTATTGTTCTTTGAAGTGGAGCAAACGCTGAGAGGGTAACAATTTCAGTTAGACCTGTCGCCTTAATCACTAGAAAAGCTATCACTGCCCCAGTGTTCATAGTCGAGCAATTTGCACAGAAGTGTTCTCACACACAGGACAGCCACTTGTATGGCACCCGTGCCGGTAGTCCAAGCCACTGTCTCTGAGCAATGTCTGGAATTTGTCTGGCAAAATGCTAATGACATTATCTCCTCTCAATTCAATTGCCATCGCTTCATTGCATTTTCCAAATGGTCTGGGAGCACCCAGGGGCTGGCCCTGGCTCCATGTCCATCTTTTGGTTCTGTCCCAGTTTGGGAATGGCTGGCACACCAGATTGCTATGGGTCGTGTGGGAAGACTGGCTTCCTGTCCCCCTTCACCAAAGCCTCCACGACGGTAAAGGTTCAGATGTGGACATTTGTCTATATTCAGTGCCAGGTAATCCTCTCTATTCATGTTGTTAATAATTTGGTTATAATGCATTTGGGTAATACAATGATACTGAGAGGAGAATGACCAGGACATGTCTGGGACTTGACCTGCATGAAAATATTGGGCAGGAGTTGGAAATTTTTGAATAGATTCAGGTCTTCAGAGAAAATCCTGCCTAGTGGTGTGGGCAGGGCATGGTTACAGAGAAGAGGGAGTCAGAGCGTGTTGCTAGCATGACAGAATGCTGACCCCACGGAGAGTAAAGGGGGAGCAACTGAAGTCCATGGCAATAGGGGCTGCATGAGCTATCAAGCACTCCGAAGGGTTTGAGATTTTTACCTGTTTTGTAAATGAACTAGGTAGCCTGCCACAGTTTCATGGGCTCTTTGAAATTGGTAAGGAGATGAGTACTTATTGAAAATAAAATAAAATAAAATAAAATAAAATAAAATAAAATAAAATAAAATAAAATGGTGAACAACATGAGTAGACACTGCCGAGAGGAGAAATACAGATGATCAACAAACACCTTTTTTGACATAATGTTCATGCTTCCTACAATGCAAAAAAAATCAAGTAAAAGCAAAAATAAGATACTATCCCTCCTCCTTCAACTGTTGAAGATTAAAAATAATATCCGGTGTTGGCTAGGGTGCAGGGAAATGAGCAAGTAATAGTGGCCCAAGTATAGATTCATCTTTCTAGAAGAAAAAGTGGAAATATTTATTTAATATCTTTAATATTTATTAAAACATTCCCTTTGCACCAGGAATTTCAACTACAAGTCTGAGGATAAAGGCATAAACACAGTCATCTTGGGATGTTTAATATTAAAAAATGGGAACATCTGAGCATCTGAACAGTTTTCCAACTGAATTGACACTTGAGTTAAGTAAATGGCATACCTTACAAGTTATTAAAATTACATTGCAGACGAACACTGATTAACATGGGAAAATGTTTAGGCTGTGTTGTTTAGGGTCAAAACAGCAGAGTTGAAAACTGCATGCATTATATAATCTTATTGCTGTAAAAATTGCTATGCAGGATTAAATATAGAAGAACAAACAATAAAATATAAATGGAAGCCATCTTTGACGTTAGGATTATAAACATCCCGGTTGTTAAGTTCCTTATATGTGGCACAGGCAAACATGTTTTTGCCACATTCAGTTTGAGTGGGGATTGGATTTTGAGTCCGTGTTATCACTCTGACAGAAGTGAAGTGGAGGACAATACTAAGGCGGGACATCTAGCATGATGGATGTCTACTGAATGGAAGAATGAGTTTGTCTATGGAATGATGTTAAAAGTCCTGTGTGGCTTAAAATGAGGACCTTGGAACAAAGGAAGAGGAATGATAAATGTCGCTGGGCCAGTGGTGCTCACTACTGGGGTTTGGATGACCTTGTTTGGTAGACTTCTCAGGAATCTGTTTTCCGAAAGTCCCAAGCAGCCATCTGGGAAAGATCATCTCAGGACAAGTGTGGCCTCATAGCAAAGCATCGCAGCAAGAGGCTGACTGGTTCAGTTGTCACAGCACCTGCCACTCTCATGAGTCCCAGTACAATTTCCCTCGACTTCCTGAGTCCTGGGAAGGGACGGGATGCAGTTAAAAACACAAACAGAACTAACCAACACCTTCGGCGGCCGGGCAGGACCCTTTCTTTGGTGCCATTCTCATACAACAACCCGAAAGGGGAGAAAGGCATTCTGCCAACTGGCTCAGTGGGCAGCTGGTGGGGTCGTACCATCCTGTGCAGGAGCAGGCGGCATCCTTGTATCGTGCCTCCTAACTCCACGTCCTGGGCGAGCCCTGTCTGGGTGCCTGCGCCCTGGCTGCTCCTGAGTGCTGCTGGCTGCAACAAGCCAGTTTTGACCGTTTTTTAGTGGGAATTGTAAGAAGACGGAAATCAGAGTCTGAGACATTACAGAGCCCCAAATTACGTTAATATTGAATAGGTATCTCTTTTTGGTCCAGTGGTTGTTAATCTTTCCTCTTTTAACAGTAAAACATTTTTCTGTGAATTAAATATTATGTATAATCCAAAACAGAAAATCCGTAAGTCAGAGATGGTTGACATGGGAAAGGATTGGGCGGGAGGTGGGTTGGAGACCCAGTTCCTCCATGTCAGCCTTTCTCTAACCTGGGTAAGGGCACTTCTGGGGACCACTGGGGCTGACAACAGGACACGTCTGGCTTCCGGAGCCCTGTAGGGGCTTGGTCAGTGTATGTGACAAAGTCATGTCGGAATCCAGAACTTCTTACCCCACCACATCGTGTCTCATATTCCTTCTCTGGCGCGTCTTCCTTATGAACCTCCCCATGCACGAGGGGAATGCTGCACTAACTAACTTTATCACGGTGAACATTTTGAATTATACGAGGCTTGTCTGGAAAAAGTCCAGCCATTGTTAATGTAATGAGAATGGTTTGCGTGACATCAGTGTCACCTGGCAGCCAAGGAGAGTGGACTGGGATGTGCATGCATGAACAATGATGATAGCACTGTACTAGTCAGTGGGGGTGGTAGATGCCACTGAGTGAGCATGTGCACTATGTAGCTGTCACATTCAAAATGACTGAGTGAGTAGAGCAACAAATCTGCATTGAATTTGGTGTTAAGCTTGAACATTCCTCCATGGAAACTACTCAGATGATTCAGAAGGCCGCAGCTATGGGCAACTGGTGATTGGCAGCTTCATCACGACAATGTGCCTGCTCATGAATCACATCTTGTGATGAGTTTTTTTTTTTTTGATAAAACATCAAAACCCAGATAACTCAGCACCCCTATAACTCAGATTTCACACCCTGCAACTTTTGGCTTTTTCT
Organism: Tonatia bakeri; assembly: GCA_004024845.1. Taxonomy (NCBI): domain Eukaryota; kingdom Metazoa; phylum Chordata; class Mammalia; order Chiroptera; family Phyllostomidae; genus Tonatia; species Tonatia bakeri. The sequence goes on from PVIA01005738.1 coordinate 62,683, forward strand.
GAAACTAAAATCACCTTTGAAAGGGAGGAGATTTCAGACCATTGATGAGATTCAGGAAAACACAACTGGGCAGCTGATGGTGGTTACAACAAAGGATTTTGTAGAGTGTTTTGAACAGTGGAAGAGATGCTGGGAGAACTGTGTGAGGTCCCAACGTGCCTACTTCGAAGGGGACTGAGGTGTCACTGTCCTACATACAGTGTTTCTTGTGTCTTCTTCAACAAATGTCTCTATTTTTCATAGTACCTGGCTGGAAACTTTTTGGATAGGTCCGCTATGTGTGTGGCAGGCAAGTCATTACATCACATCTTAAATTTACAGCTTGTTACATAGGAATTAAATCTCACTAAAGCTGGAAAAAGCTAAAGAAGGAAAATGAAAAAGGAACCCCGTTGGGTGCTCCTCTTAGAGAAACAGACCGTACCTGGTGGTTGGAGAGCCAGAGGATCGGAGTAGGTGGCACACGGTGCAGACGGGAGAAACTGCCAGACCGAGGTCCTTGACAGTGAAGCTGAACCCCCTTCAGGCTGCGTGCGTGTTGTGGAGGGCGGGCAGGGGCTCTGGCCAGACTGGGTCCTCAGCAGGCCTTCCCTCCTGTGTCCAAGGTCGCCGCGGGCCCTCGGACAGAACCTTTGACGGACCGTGTCAGGGAATTCCCACGGGCGTAGTTGATGGTTTTCTACTTTACCGTTTTCCGGCAGCCAGCATCTTTCGGCCCACGGGGTATTTCTGTGGACGTTGTGAGTAAACCTTCTTGCGTCGGTTACAGCGATGAACGTGGATGTGAGAGCCTCATGCTGGAGGGCCTTAGTCTTCACCGAAAAACAGTGGGACTGGACCAGGTAAATACTGAGGACTTAAAAATGCTCTTCAACGCACGTGGCATCGCTGCACTGTGCATCCAAAACCAAAGTTAATAGAATTAGACTAATGAAAGCAAATTGGTTTTAGGTGCTGTATCTAGATACCCAAGATTTAATTGGTTTTACTTTGTGTTTGGGGCTTTTATTAAAAGGAAAGAGAGTACACAGAGTTACATTTTCATGTCAATAACCATTAGCTTTATTTTCCAGATAGGACTAGACCCTTCCAGACTTTTCTATAAAGCATGATAGACAGATTCCTAAGATGTCAAACCACTACTCAGAGTTTCCAGGAATCATGAGCCACTTTTGGTCCAATGCCCCTTTGAAAAATAATACCCCCAACCCCCCTGCAAATAAATAAAGTGTGGGCTGTGGTGGTGTTATGCCCTAGTTTCCTCTTGCCAAGGACGATCTCAGTGAGCTGCCTGGAAGCTGAGGTCAGGGACACTTTCCTGGACACAGGGTGACTCACTGCAGGAAACTTACTCCTTCCTGGGAGACCACAGCAGCTTCGCTGGTTTCACCGGTTTCGCAGCCACGGGCCTGGAGATCCCCAGGGAGTCCAAGCGGAGCGAACTGGTCTGCAGCTCCCAAATGACATCTGCCTGCAGATGCCTCCCCAGAGCATCTTCCCCTCTCCCCTGGCACAGCCCCTGGCACAGGTCAGAGGGTTGAGGGTGCCAGAGGGAGAGCTCAACAAAGGCATTGGATTTGCCTGGCTAATCTAATTTTGCCTTCCCGACTTCACTCTGCGTCTTCCTCTGTGGCATTCGCCCCCATGCTACCTGGGGTCGAAATCATTTCACCTCTTTTCCAATTACCTTGTGTGCATGTATTAACCCACCAATGCGTTTTCTTCCCTTTCAAGGCATTAGCGACCTACCATTGTTTGCTGTCACCTTCACATTTAAGAGCACAGTCTGAACCCCGATAATGAACAAAGCCAGCATCAAGCATGTAACAGGCAGTCTATAAATATATAGTCAGGAAGGAAGAGGGGAGGGAGGGAAAAGGAAGGGTCAGAAGGAAGGAAGGGAGAGAAGAAGGCAGGGAATACAGAAGAGAGGGAGAAATCAAGGAACATAGCATGCCTTCCTCCAGGGAGATTTTGAAATACCTGGTGACCATCCTGATTGAAGGGCGGGACCGGTGACAGCGTAGATAAGAATCTCCCTCCCACACGGAGGTGCAGTGAAGGTCACAGAAAGGGCTGGCCAGGAGGGTGAGTCCTGAGAGATCAGGGAGAGCGTGGGCAGGGCTGCGAGCCAGCGGGCTGGTGCGGGAGATGTGCCCCAGCTCCAGAAACAGAGGCATGTCTGAGCTCTGGCCACCTTTCCCAGCACTTGTCTCTGCCGTCCTGCTCAGGATCTTCACAAAAACCCTGTTGGAGAATCATGGTGTAGATTAGGGCGTCTTCTCAAGCTGACCAGGATAGAATAAAGACCTTCCTGAAATCCAGCTGGGAGGTATCTTCTATTTCCTCCTTGCCCACCTGGCCTGGCTCTGGAACATCAGGAAGAGATTGCACCATGCTGAGGCTGGTCTGCGCCCATGCTGACAAAGAATGTCCCCACACCCACCTTCCTTCTCTGATTGGAACCTCTAGCACCAGCTGACCATCTAGATTGAGGTCATCTTGGAGAAAGTCCAGAAAGATTGAGTAAGGTGGGGGATCTTCTTGGAATATGTGAGGAGGAACATCCAAAGGGACATGCTTATTTCATTCTAGAAAATGAAACTTCATTTACTTCCAAGGAAGATTCTTCAATGTCAGAGAAAAGATAGAGAGGGAAAGGAAGGAAAGACAGACAGAAGGAATTTTTTAGGACTTAGCACCTCATGTTTAATTAAGGGCAGGATTTATTGTTCAAATATGCATAGATCTTCGATGACAATGGTAATATTTAATGAGATGAATACTTACTAGTCCAGGCGCTGCTGAATTCTTATCTCGCTTGCTCCCCACAGGGAGCCCGGGAGCTGGGCTCTGTTATTATCTGTTTGTGGAAGAACCTGAGGCTCACAAAGGTGACATGAAGTGCTCCAGGCTGCACGGCTGGTAGCTAGCTGGTTGAGTTTCCATTTCTCTATTTGTTTTTCTCATTGACTTTCTGTTCTTTTTGCTCTGCGGGCCGTGTATATACACACACAAACTGAGTGACTGTTAAATAAATCCTGTTCCAAGATTAAAACCAACAACTGTTTGTTTGTTTGTTTCTTTTCTAGGTTTATAAGAGTTTTTACTACTTGAATTTGCGTTGTCTCTCTCTGGAGTGGGTTTGCCTACCCACTGCATTTTGTCCCCTGACTAATGAGATCCCTGCCCACCCCTTCCCGATTCACCCCGCCCCCACACCCAAAGCCCAGGCACCGATACCTGCTCACAGAACTTTGTTCTTTCTAGTGGTTCTGGAACCCTAAACTAAAATGCTCCAGTTTATGCTGACTTTCTATGTGCAGCTCAAGTTCCTCCATGTTCTGTTCCACCCCAAAGTGCCTTCTGGTGAAAAGTTTCTAACCTAACTGCCAGTTTCCTGATTGGGTAATTTTTTTTAAAAAATTATTTTATTGTTGGTCAATTACAGTTGTCTGCATTTCCCCCCCTCCCTCGACTCCAGCCAAATTCACCTCCCTCCCTTGCTTCCACTCTCCCCCTTGATTTTGTCCGCATGTCCTTTATAGTAGTTCCTGAAAACCTTTTCCCACTGTCCCCTCCCCCCTCCCCTCTGGTTACTGTCAGATTGCTCTTAATTTCAATGTCTCTGGTTATATTTTGCATACTTTTTTTCTTTTGTTGATTATGTTCCAGTTAAAGGTGAGATCATATGGTATTTGTCCCTCACTGCCTGGCTTGTTTCACTCAGCATAATGCTCTCCAGTTCCATCCATGCCGTCGCAAAGGGTAGGAGCTCCTTCTTTCTCTCTGCTGCATAGAATTCCACTGTATAAATGTACCATAGTTTTTTGATCCACTCATTTACTAATAGGCACTTAGGTTGTTTCCAGCACTTGTCCATTGTAAATTGTGCTGCTATAAATATTGGGGTGCATAGGTTCTTTTGGATAGGTGTTTCAGGGTTCTTAGGATATAATCCCAGCAGTGGAATTGCTGGGTCAAAGGGCAGTTCCATTTTTAGTTTTCTGAGGAAATTCCACACTGTTTTCCACAGTGGCTGTACCAGTCTGCATTCCCACCAACAGTGCACTAGGGTTCCCTTTCTTTATATCCTTGCCAGCGCTTGTTTGTTGATTTGTGTATGGCGGCCATTCTCACTGCTGTAGAGTGGTATCTCATTGTGGTTTTCATTTGCACCCCTCTGATGGCTAGTGATGCTGAGCATCTTTTCATATGTCTCTGGGCCCTCTGTATGCCCTCCTTGGAGAAGTGTCTGTTCAAGTCTTTTGCCCATTTTTAACTGGGTTTTTTGTCTTCCTGGAGTGGAGTTATTTGAATTCTTTATATATTTTGGCGATCAAACCCTTGTCCGAGGTATCATTGGCAAATATGTTTTCCCATATAATTGGTTCTCTTTTCATTTTAATATTGTTTTCTTTAGCCACGCAGAAGCTTTTTCATTTGATGAAGTTCCATTTGTTTCTTCTTTCGTTTATGCCCCTTGCTCTAGTGGACATATCAGTGAAGAAGTTGCTGCGTGGAATGTCTGAGATTTTCCTGCCGATGTTTTCCTCCAGGACTTCTGATTGGGTAAATCCCAATTACAGAATTCAGAGCCATGTTCTAATCGGAGTCCACTCTGGGATTTTGCGCATGTGCAGAGCATTCGAGCAGGGAGCTCTGGGCGGGGGGCGGGGGGCGGGGGAAGTTCAGGTTGTGTGTAGCAGTTTCTCTCAACTGTACCTTCTCATTCTGGCCTCCATGCAGACAAAGTGCACACAAGGCCCAAGGCCAGGGTCATCCTGTGTGGGAGTGACCCGGGCTCTGAACACGTGAAGGCCGCTCCCAGACTCTGAACGACCCTGATTCTATGGCACTTAGACAAGTTTTGCTGAAAGAGAGGCCTATTTCCTCCAATTTTAACAATTGTAATTTACTTTTTTAACAATTGTAATTTCTTAATGAAACCATTAAGTTTGCACAGTTTCCTTCCCACATTAGAAATTACACAGAAGTAAAGTTTCTCGTATCAACGGCATTCTTTCGTCCTAGCTCACTGTTCGCACTTTCAAAATAGGTTAGAACAATAAAAATAATATGCGGTTTCAACTCTGCCAAATCTCATTTCAAACATGCACTCCCAGACCCCAGTATTGTGACTGTTTCTAGCTGATATCCCATTATCTTATCACAACTGGCCACACACCCACACATCACCCCAGGGTTATTTATGAAGATAAGTCCTGTGCCAAGATCAAAATCAACAACCATTTTTTCATACATCTAAATTTATTTTTGTTGCTTTAAAAAAAGATTAAAGAATATTTTTCCAGTGGTTTTATTTGCTTTAAAAAAATTTGGTAAAAAAAAAAAACACTTGGAGCAGAAAGTGTCTTTTGGGTTGTCAGCTACCAACTCCCACATATTTGGAATATTTTGAATTATCTGGGAACTGACAATTCAGTTTCAGGATTATTTGTACCCTTGGCTTTGTTGTTGACATTGGAAGGTTTTTGAAGTTTGTCTAAAAATATGACTCTGGCTCCTCTTGGGCATGGGCTTGTTCACCAATGGAACCCGGGCCGTGTGAGCTTCCGTGTCTCATTTCTGGAAAGCAATGAGCATTACCTACTTTATCGAGTCGCTGTGAGAGTTCAATGGCATCATACTGAATACCTGTAAAATAATTATTGCCTGCCACACAGGAAGTACTCCATAAAGGGAGGCTTTAAAATATCATCTAGAGAGTGAAGCTTAAAAGTAATAATTGGGTTACAGTAATTTCTGCACGTCTTCTATCCCCACGTGCACGAGTGCTCTGGGAGGGCGGGCCAGAGCCAGCCGAGACCTTCCGTCCTTCCCAGGCTTCAGCCCCGCCCTGGCACAAAGCATTCTCTCTGTGAATTTTGGGCGAATGAAGTTCATCTGCACATCGACTTGCCATGCTCTCCATTGCACTGGGAAGTGGGAATCATCGATAGTTGTTTACATTCGGTTTTGCTTTCTTTTCCCTAAATGCATTTTGAAAATTTAACTCTAATTTTAAAAATACGGTTCTTGTTTTACGCTTCCATTTAAGAAATGGAAGGTGGAAGTCAGTAAATTAGTGTTAAAAAGCTTCCGCCTCGAAAGAGTCAGCAGATAAGTGATGTCCTCGGCTTTTCCAAGAAGAGGTGAGACTGAGGGCGCTCGGGAGAACATTAGGAACTTGGTGTTGGCTGTAGGGCTCGTCTCAAAACAATGAGCTGCCGCATGGAGAACTGAGCCACCACTAAGACAGGACTGGACCTCACGCGTGAGTGTGTTGACCACTCTGTGGTGAGAAGACCCTTGTCCTCAAGGCCGGCCACTTGCAAGATTCAGTTAAAGACACAATGGGTGTGAACATACAGGTTTGTCCTATAAGGAATATATTTTCCAACTTGGCATTTGATACACCATTTCTACTCCTAAATATATATAAATAAATGTGTACAAATGACTGCTCCAAACTAATGTACAAATATTAATTGGAACAACTTCGATATCCTAAACATACTGGGCTCAGGTTTAAATGTTGTGTGCGTGTGTGTGTTTAAAGAGGACTTCCATTATGCACTAGGATTATATTAATATTAGCCTAACAAATATTTCATATACAATATGTGTTGTGAAGACTGCAGGAGCTAAAGATACAGCACCAAAGACTAAGAGGGCAAGTGCTAAGGTTCTAAATATGTGATGGAAATGGTTTTTGGGTGGAAAGCAGCTTCTGTAGGCAGGCCAGCCACGGGAGGTGGGAGTAGGCTTACAGGCTGAGTGGTCGCTGTTCTCCTCTTAAGGCGGAAGGCAGCCGCTGGAGCTCTCGGAAGAAGGAAGTGGCCTCATCATGGCTCTGCTCAAGGGGAGGTTGTCCACAATGCGGAGGATGAATCAGAAAAGAAGCCATTCGAGTATTTGATCTCCCCTCACGGAGAACTGTTCTAGACGCAGGCAACACTATCCACCTTTGCAGCTCCTCCCAGCCGCTCAGCTCGTCATGGGGGGAGGTGCAAGTGCTGCTCCTGCTGGGACAGGTCACTGGAACGGGGAGGGTGGCTCTGCTCTGCCCACCCAGGAGGGGGCGAGGTCCTTTCCCTCACCTGATTTGTGGGAATTGAGCCATGAATTTGTCTCATGCTTCAGCTTTCAGAATCAAGGCTGCGTGTCGAACCAGACCGTTTCTAAATCCCAAGCTGAGTCTCCTCCTGATAAGTATGATAAATTCATTCTAGAGAGTGAATCCCTATCGCCTGACCCAGAGTAGCCTGCAGACTCTGCTGATGGCCGGGAACATGCATCCTGAATCAGAAGCATTTATCTGGGGGAGAGAGAGCAGCCGGGAGTGCAGTCTGTCAATCTGAGTTCCAGCAGGAAGCAGCGGGCACTCTGGGACTGAGCGAGTAAGGAGTGTTACCAACAGAGTGGCTGGTAGAGGTGTGGAGAGATTTAGAGACGTGTGCAAAGGAGGCTGCAAGGCCTTGGAGCTCAAATGGCAGGAGGTGATGGTGGTTGTTAAACTCTCTGTCAGCCGCAAGTTGGAAGGGAGTATGGCAGTTCCAGACTTCAATAGCGGGTGGCTGTAGAGAGAGGGTCATCGGAGCAGAACTGTGACATTTGACGAGGAAATGCAGTTAACTTGTACGCAACAGCAGAAAGAGAATTGAACACATAGCCTCCCTTTCCTCTCATGTGCGCCAAGAGCCCACTGATGCGGCTGCTACAGATCATCAGTCTGCAGGTAACAGGCTGGAACGGAGAAGGCTAAAGAGTGGGTCTGTCTGTAGGGCAAAGAGTCAACGATGAGCTTGCTGCAGTTTTTGCTATGTGGCAAGTCCGCCTACAGCTGACCATGGAGGCTGGGTGTTGTGTTTTCACTTTTTACCATCTATCCAGGAAAAGGATGCTCACGTGGCACCAGCAATGGGGTAGAAGCAGCAGAAAACGAAATGGAATTCAAACAAGGGGAGAGCTGGTGTGGCCTCTGTCTCTTTTGGAAAAAAAAATCTCTGAAAGATTGAGGTCATCTCACTGACCTTGAGTTATAAATAAAAGTCAGAATTAAAGTTTCCAATGTTTTAAACAAGTGTTAATGGGTATATTGCTTAGCTTCCTGACACACTGATGAAACACAGACCTGCTGAATTGCAAAAATGCCCATGACATGTGTTTGCTTGGACTGTTACAAGAGGAGAGATCATTTGTGATATTTTTTACAGTAAAACTGAAAAATATGCTCCTGCAGACTTCTGAATTCATGCATCTTACGCCTTTAAAATCCCTTTCCAACCTATTGCCTTCAGCACCACAGAAGCTGGGGACGCGGGGTACCTGCCAGACCAGGTGTTTCCGTAGGTGACGTGTTCAGACTGTGGGGGGGAGGGGTGGGGTGTAGGCACAGATGAGGACCCAGGTTTGGGACATGGTCTGCGGGGGAGGGGAAGCAGCCTGGCAAAGAAGCCACGGAGAGAGCAGAGGCATCTGCGGGGAGGTGCCGCCGCGTGAACCGGCTTTCTCAGGCTTCTCCACGGAAGTGACCCCGAATTTTGTTTAGGTTCCGTTTATTGCCCTCTGCTCTTTCGGAGTTTTACAGCATCCCCTCTCTGTCACCGGCCACCCACCTAGAGATCGAGATCCCCCAGTGACAGCGACAGAGCACTTTGTGCTAATCGAGCCCTGAAGCCCTTACACCACGTACAGGCCCACTTGAGGGGCCCGGCTTCATAGTTCCTGCCCAAGCTGCCTACAGACGCCCGGCCCAGTGAAGACGAGCCCGCCTGCCTTCAGAAAACGGAGATTGAAGAAAGGGAAACAATTCAAAATAAAAACGTGTCCTTTATCCTTCACATCTGGCCAGGGGACATCCATTCCCTGCTGTTGGTAGGACGCTCTAACAGGGGAGGGGAGCTCCACTCAGAAGGAACTGTCCTTTCCCCGAGCTGGACATCTGCCGGTTGAGTTTGCCAGGAGCTGGCCTGCCTCCAGCCAGAGTAACAGACGGCTGGGGCGCGGCTTACCTGAAGGTAGAGAGTCTGAGTAGGGCACAGGGGAAGGCATCGGCGGCCACCTTCTAGTCTCATGTTTCAAGTCGAGCTAGTTCAGTTCTCTAAAAACACCTCTTGGGTGGAGGTGGGGGGTGGGGTTGGGGAGGACAGGTCAGCAGGTTCGCAGGACCTGGGGGCCAGGTATCCCTGATCGCCAGCAAGGTGGGGAAGGAAAATCCCCATTGGGGTTGATTAGAGGTCGTTGGTATCCTCTCCTCCCCAAATACTTACTAAACCCTTAAACAAATGACTAGCAAATCCCCAGAGATCAGTTCCATCCTCTGGGGTCTTTCAAAATCGGTTCCACCCCTGGGGGGTCCGTGGATCATGGGAGATGCTGTCCTCGTCTGCAGAGAGCATGGGCCACCGGGCCTCGGTCATGCCATGGCTGTCTGCGCTTCTGAGTCCCGATCGTCATGGATGGCTCTGCTGTCGGCATTCAGTTTTGTTCAAGTTCGGACCTGGGAATATCTTCCTTTTCTTCCCTGTTTCCCTTCCTCAGCCCACAGCACACTGCCTTGTCAGAGAAAGCCTTTGAGTGTTTAGAGCAGGTGCTGCTTCAGCCCGTCCCCGTGCTGGGGTGTAGCCTGCGTTCAGCAGAACGGAAGTGGAGTGGGACCATTTATCTGGGCACTCATCATGTCTGAAACCTTCAGAGACACCGCTAACTGTGCTGGTGACACAGGGACTCTCGGGGGATGAATAATCATATCGACACTCATTTGGGGGATAAGCAGCAGAAGACGATGAGTCAAAACTGGTTCTAAAATACAAAAATGAATGTCATGAACCTCAACAGATGCTTTCAATATAAACTGAGGTTTTTGTTTCCTGATCAGTTATTCTTCTGCCATTTTATTATTTTATTTCTTTAAGCCCAAGAGGTTGCTTCCATTCACACCTTCTCCTTGACAGGCTGCTGCCTGGGTGCCTTCACACTCCATGCACCCTCGGGACGAGATGTGGCTGCCCAGCTGGAGCCTGGGCCTGGCGTCGGGTTTTCGGAGGGTGGCAGAGTTGTGGGTCCACAGCTTCTGGTAAAGGTCCTTCCCCTACACTTGACAATAATAAACCCACTTTTGAATGAAGTTATTTAGATTTCAAGGTGATTCAACAAGCCGTCATTTGTCCATTGCAAATTTAGTTCACCAAATTACTACTACAGCAATTTGGTCATTTTCAATGGTGAAATGAAAGTAAGAACTACTCAATTGGATGAATAGCAAAGTACATAACTCGACTTCTTTTCCTACTTACGACCAATGTGTTTTTCCCTTTCCTTTAGATTGCATGCATAAACACCGACATAAGGACAAGTGTCTTGTATTTGGGGCATACAGGGTTGTGGGCTTTTTTTTTTTTAATGGTAATGGCATATGGAGCCCCGAACTGGAACATCTTAGGAGCAGGCAGAGGTTCACAAGATGAGTGGACATGCCCATCGATGCCTTTGACGAAGGGCTGCGTTACGCAATGTGGGGCCAGGGGTGAGGTTGAATGAAACACCTAGCCTCCCTCTTCCAATTCCTCACCCAGCAGTATCGCTCCAGGTTGTCTGCAGCCAGCGCTTCTGCAGCCTGGGGCAGAAGCTCAGCCATGGCAAGGAGTAAAGGATGTTCAGCCCTGGAAGATGCTCATAGAAGCTGGCTTCCTTAATTTACAGCCTAAGGCCTGTATAAGTTCGCTCTGGTTTTGTACGAGAATATTTCCTAGTCCCATGTGCAGTGAAGAAAACCGAGGCTCGGAAAGGTTGAGTGGCTATTTCCGTGTCAGAAACCTGCACGGAATGGAGCTCAGGCTGGAACCTCAGTCTGTAAACCCTGCGTTCTTCTCATGGGCTGTGTGCGCCTGTCGGCAGCCAGAGCAGCGGGCGCGCCCTCCAGCGAAAACTCACTGTCTGCTTCCCAAGTGACCGCTACTGTGCACTGCTGTCATCTGTGTCCCCTCTGCATCTAAGCTATTAATAAAATGGTGCTAATAAATTGCAATAAAGTTTACTTTTGGTCCTTTTTAATTTCATTAGGGAAATAAATACAATAATCTGGATTTTTTTTTTTTTGGTCTTCGTTTTCCTGTGCGGGTAAGAAGTTCCATTTTGCCTTATCACATGAAGGTGGTACCAATGTACCTGACAGAGATGATCATAACATCTCCTGGGAGGTACGTGGGAGAGTTCCTAATCCAACTTTGTCATTTTTAGAGATGAGAAAATTAACACCAGGAGCTTCAATTAAATTTTCCAAGGGCACATATCTACTTAGATGGTGAGCCAGGCCTGGAAATCAAAATGTCTGATCAGTCTATTTCTCCTTGAAGATGAATAGCTTTTAGTGTAGTTTGGTTGTTTCATTAACACTTCTTTTCCCAAGACAGACTTAAAAAGGGGTAGGATAAAAAGGATACCTTTGGGCTGAGATATATGTATCTTCCTGACCCAAGCATACAATAAAAAAATGCACAATTAAGCACATTAATCTGAAAGAAGAGGAGGGAAACTAGGGGCACGTCTGTTCCCAGTTGTACTTTTCCTTCCTAATCAAAACCATGTGAGAAGCTGGAAGACAGTCCAGAGCCCAGTGTGACTGCCAAAGCTGAAGGGACAGCAGAGGAAGAGAAATGAGGGACCGGGGGGAGCAAGAGCCCAGGATTCAGTCCAACATCCTAGCGCGCGGTCACGCTTCCAGTTCTTCCCCAGATAAGAATGTTTGGCACACTCTGGGCCCGTGGATGATGTGCACGAACGCTGCTCACTGCGCCCCAGCCCCCCACTTCCTGTGGGAGTCAGAGCAGCGGGCTGCGACCTGCACGTCTTTGACCAAAATGTGTCCAAGCCCAAGGAAGAACCTCACTGTTCATCCTGCCATTCAGTGGGAGGAGTCCACAGTCAGCTCCTGACGACCATCAAGAAAATGTTGTCTAGTTCTCAGGTGCCTTTTTTCTTTCTCGTGTGTGTGTGTGTGTGTGTGTGTGTGTGTGTAAGAAAGCCTAGCTTTCTTTTGGCTCGCAACACTCCGAATGATTATTATCCGTACAAGTTCATTGTCTGCAGTTGTAAGTGTTGTTTCCCACGACCGAGCAAGCGAGTTTACATACAGGAAGAGGCCTGCTCGCCGCTCGGAGCTGACCTCCGTTCCCTCTCCGCTCCTGCAGTCCCTTCTCAGAACCCGCATTCGGGGTTCTCATCCACACTCATCTTCAACTTCCTCGTAGTCATCCTTTGACCTCCTCCTACTTCCTCCTTTCTCCCCGCTCTGATTGCCCCTATGCTGTTAATAAGGTCCCGTAGTTTTTTCCTAGGTGTCACCACGACCGAGCACCTGTTGAGAGATTCTGTCATTCCAGTCTTTCTCTTGGTGTCCCCAGGTCTGACGTGGGACCAGGAAAGAAGGCACAGCTGGCTTACCTTGTCCATACCTCCTGGCCCCTGCTACTCTCTTCTGGAAGGGTTTTCTCGGTGCGCTCCTGCCTATCACCCCAGCCTGCATCTACTCATGAGAAACACTGCTCCCATTGGAAGGTTTTTTGGGGGCACCTGAGAGGCCTTCGAGTCTCTTGGTCTCCCCATAATCCGGGAGCTCGCAGTAGAGCTGATTCTCGGTTGCCACCGCCAGTACAGGAAGTAAAAGTCTAACTTCTTGTTCAGGGATTGAGCCTCGTGAGAGCAAATGATATGTCCGCCATCCACAAAGTTCGTGGAAAATGCAGGACCGAAAAGACTCAGATCCGAGTTTCAGATCAGTTTTCTCTCCAGCTTCTAAGTGCTGGCTGAGCCGAGCTGCAGGAGTGTGGGCAGAGGGTCATCCAGGAGAACTTCCTGCTCAGCGCACTTGGTCCTCTGGGTTTTGATTATATTTCTTACTGAGTACAAGCAGTTATTCTTCTTAGGAAATCCGAAGGAGTAGAAGACCCAGAAACTCTGGATGGGAATTATATAATTCACAGAGATCTCCTTGGAGGACGCACAGGATACAAGAATGACTGATGGGACCAAACTTTTAAGAAATGAAATGAACCTAAATATCTTCCTTACAGATATTCAATTCTTAGATATTCTAAAAATATGCTTGGTCAGTCCTTTCAACGTTTTTTAAACCCACTGTTCTCACACAATGCTTTTTCAGTGAGTCTTTACGTATGTCTATAAGACAGGAAGATTTTGAGCAATTTCGCTTCTTATATTTGCAATCACGATTCTTATGTATCCCCAGAGGGACTTGGCACTTGCCCCCCACACCCACTGAGAGTATCCATGGCGCCGTCCCACAGATGGAGAAGCCAAGAAATGACCTGGCTGACATTCTGTAGCGGGTTAGCTGCCTGGCCCAAACAAAAACGTGTGTCCCTGTCTTCTAGTCAAGAGGTTCACCAACTATAATATTCTTTGCCCCTAGCGTTTAGGTGTATCAAGAATATGAGATATACTTAGAGTTTTCAATTCTTCAAATTCTTGAAAGTACTCGAAATATTTCACCAGGGAGAGTTGTTCTAGACATTTTCTGGGAAACCAGCACACGGTGCATCCATCATCCGGATGGTTCTTTAGCAGCACTGATGGGAGGAGCAGAGAGTGCAGCCCCCCCTAAGTCTCAATCTGCCTCTGAACAAAGGGGAGGGAAGCCAATGAGGATAAGAGTTGCAGGAAAAAAGCACCAGTGACCCTTTGCATTTGCATAGTAAAAACAGATGGATGCATACCCCAAAGCAGTGGGAGGACGAATTCCCAGGTTTAAAATGTGAAGCACCAAACTAATCAGTCAAGCGAAATGAGAATTATTAAATGCTTCTAAGTGCTGCAGGAATCTTTAGAAACTGAAGCAACACTCTATAATTAATACACATGGGATTTTATTTCTTTTTTAAGAAAGGAAAAGTACAGCTGTACTGTGGACTCACAAAGAAAGGTAGAGAATTTCATCTTGAAAGACATGAAATGATCTCTCTCTGAGACTATCAAAGAAGGTGGACTCGTACTACAGCAATTTTGATAACTACAAGGGACAGGGAAGGACAGTAGTCCCTGGAAGGAATGTGTGGGCAGAGGATTATAGAAACTTTGAAAGCCTAATGAAAGGATTGGAGAGAAAAGAAACACAGGACGTCCATTAGTAAGACATAAGAAATCTGAATTGAACGATGAATCTGATATTATTGAGATAATAAAGTGTATCATAAAGTTTTTCTCTTAAAATCAAGACAAAATATATCCCCAGGAATCTTTTTTTGGGGGGGAAAGCAGGGTAGAAATCAGCATCTTACGCATGTCATGAGCTTTATTCAACTATTAGGAGTTTCTCATTTCTTGAAGGGCTCCTGGACTTGCAGTATCCAGGAAGGATGATGCCCCCTATTGACACAGGTGAGCTACATTATTTGCATGTGATGTGTACACGCTGCTGCGTTGGGCTGGCCTTCCGCTGGACCCTGGGAAGGCGACCCTGCACTGCCCGTGTCTTTCCAGCAAAGAGAAGCAGTAGGAAGTCAGGGGGCCCGGGTTCCAGTCTGACTGTGAACTTGTGAAAGTTCCTTACCATCCTCAGACTCCGGTTCCCTCCTTTGGGACATGAGGAGCTTGAATCACATGACCCCAAGGCCCTCCCTGTTCTGAGATTCTATAACGGTACCCTTGGCCCAGAGAACTGTGTTGTCTCTTAAATAGGAATTGTGTCCTCGGTCAGGTTCTGCTGCCCCCAACATGGCAGGTCCTGACTTGTAAACAATAAGGAGCCAAAGGCACCTCATTCAGATGCTATGACTTACAATATTTAGTTCACTGGTGTTTGAAACATTCTCTTCAACTAATTATTGTAGCCTTCACATAGCTGGATTTGTACAAATCTAAACACATACCAAATCTAGATTTGTTCTCACCTTTTAGTTGAGTATCAATAAATATCTATGGGGTGGTGACCAGATGGCAGATACTGTGCTAAGCCCTGAGGAAGCTGAAGTGGACAAAACAGGAGAAAAGTCATACCTTCATGTAATTTATGTTAGAACAGTGAAAGCAAATAAATGTGTAAGTCATATAGTGCATCAAATGTTAATTTGCTAAGAAAAGAGCGAGACAGGAAAGAGGGGACCTGGGTATATACTTGTGCACCAGGGTTCTCTGCGGCAGTGTTCACGGCAGGCAGAATGTAGAAGCCACCCAGATGTCCATGGGTGGATGGATAAATAAAATGTGGTATATTCATCCAACAGGATATTATTCAGCCATAAAAAGAAGGAATTTCTGACTCATGCTACAGCAGGAAGGGGCTGGAGATTGTGTTCAATCGCTGATGACCAGCAATTTTATCAGTCATTCCTGTGTAATGAAGCCTCTGTGAAAATGCAGGAGGGCTTCAGAGAGCTTCCGGGCTGGTGGACAGACACAGGGAGTTGCTGACCCCAAGACTGGCGCCCCCAGAGCAGGGAATCTCTGTGTCCCTTCCCCATTCCTGGCCCGATGCATCTCACCCATCTGACTGCTCATGACTTATACCCTTTTACAACCAACTGGTAACCTAGGAAGAAAAACGTTTCTCTGAGTTCTGTGAACTGCTCTAGCAAATTAATCAAACCTGAGGACGGGGTGGTTGTAACCTCTGATCTATTGGCAGTCAGTCAGATGTAGAAGTGACGGCTGAATTTGCCACTGGCACCTGAAAGAGGGTGGAGCTGTGAACCTGTGGGATCTGACGCTGTCTCCAGGTAGAAAGTGTCAGAACTGAGTTGAACTCTAGGACACCCAGCAGGGGTCAGGGAATTGCTGGTGTGGGGAAAACCTTACACATGTTGTAACTGGTGACCAGAACTGTTAGGAGCCTATTGTGGATTAATCACTTTCCTTGTAATCGTGTTCTCATGCTTTGCTTTCAGTGACCCTAAATTATGTTCCTTGTCTTACTGTTTTATTAGCCTCCTCCTAGTTTGCCTTGGTGTGGACTCATTTGGCAAACACTTTTTTGGGGAAGTGTCCCTAAGGTTCAGGTCCCAGCTCTCTCCTCTTGTCCCGCAGGGTGTTCTCCAAGGGTGGCTTCATTCACTCCAAAAGGTTAAACTCTAACGACACAATTCCTTGGTTCCATGCATTGTTTTCAAGGATCTCTTCGCTATTTGAGCTGTGGTGTTAAGAACCATGGATCATATAACCAGAGACAGTCCCGACCTGTCTCAGCCAGCCTCTCCTCTTCTGCGAGATGTAAGGGTTAATACTTCAGGTTGCACGTGGGGATTAGTAGTCAAGTTTCTTGGTGGGAGAAGGAAACGTGAACAGAATGCAAGTTTGTTACCAGCTCTCCGTGAGCTTGAGAGTGGCAGTAAGGCTGGGGGACCGACGGAAGGACTTGAACGGGACATTTGCAGCAATTTATGTAATGAGAATTCCAGAGAAGTCGCACTCGAGGACACACAAGGCTTTGCTGACAGGCCACCTTTGCAGACACTGAGCCACGGCCACGGATGCAGCTGCAGCACAGCACAGCTGTGTGCTCGTGCCAAGCACTGCCTCCACCTGCTCACCATCCCAGCATCGCACACAGGGTTCGAAGTCTGCAGAGGGAGCACTGTAGTGGCCGACCCTGGGTCTGCTGCCTGCGCACCTGGCAGCAGGCAGGGGGACACCTCGTTCACCCAACACCCCAAGGGGACGTCCACCCAACAGGAGGCGTGATTGGATTTGGGACAGCAAATCTCTCTCCAATAAGAAATTTTTTACCATTGATTTCTCAAAGCTGATTTCTCAGACTCGAGATGTTTGAAGCACAACACCATCTGTTACCCAGGTAACTTCTGCTTAAAATATCTGCCACAGGCACTCAGGGTGGGAAACCGTGCTTCTCAGGGGTTTCAGAGTTATTTGGTTTTATTCAGTAATTACGTTGGTCAGATTGTTGAGTTTTTGACCACTTCTGTCTTTTCTTTTCCAGTCCTAGCATGCAAGTTTTGTTAGGAACTGATTAATGAAGGAGTACTTTAGGGGCTTGAAGCGTCACAAAGCAAACTCAAGGCATCGTTTCATCAATCCAGGCCAGAATAATCTCGACTGTGATTCTTGCTCTTGTGTGCGAATTTCATGACGATTTCTCCCTTGCAATTTTCAATGAGCTTCAATTACCAAGTGAAGCTTTTTCAAGGCTCTGAACGCTAACGAGAGAGCAGCACCTGGCGATTCAGGGCCAAACTCCCCCCAGAAAGGGGGGGCGTGCTGAAGCAACACTTTCTCTGGTCCTTTGTTCTCGCTCTGTAAAATGGGTCACAGCACTTACCATCAAAATCTTTTGAAGGTATAGTTGATTCAAATATTTAAACATTTTCATATGTTGATGAAAGAAACATCCAAGAAATTGTGTGGGATTTGGAATACCTATGCAAGCCGACAGAGGAAGAGGGAGGGAAGGGAAGGTGTCATCTCTCAAACACACATATTTTCCTTTAATTTTGATTGTGAAACTCGGCATGTTCCTTCCATTCATGAAAAAATGGAGGCGATGACGTGACGGTATTTGAACATCTACAAATATCCACACAGAACAGGACTGGTCCCTCGAAGGCTGTGTGTTACGTGAATTCTCAGTGTGCAGTGGCTGTCTCGGATGCACTACCCCCTTGTGCTCCAGCTGCTCACGCTCGGCAACCAGTGATTGTTTCACTGTCTGATTGTTTCCCCTCTCCCAGCATGTGTTATAGCGGAAATCATCCAGCAGCCGCCTTCTCAGATTGATTGCTTTGACTTGGTGATGTGCGTTCAAGGGTCTTCCATGTCTTTTCATGGCTGGACGGCTTTTTGGCACCGAATACTCTTCCATCATCTGCCGGACCACAGTGTATGTCTCCATTCGCCTGCCGAGGGATGTCCTGGTTGTTCCCAGGCCTTGGCCATCATGGAGAAAGCCGATGGAGACATCTGTGTTTGCAGAACAACTTCAGAGTGCAGTCGTTAACCACATACGAGAAAAGTCAGACAGAGAAAGTCGAGAACCACACGATTTCACTCATATGTGGGGTATAAAACTGAAAGCGACAAATAAGCAGACAAAAAACCAAACAACTCATAGACACAGACAACAGCATGGCGGTCACCAGGTACCGGGGCTGGGGCTGAGGGGGCACTAACGGGAAAAAGGGGTAAATATATGGTGTGCACCCATGCAATACACAGAAGAGGTAGCATAAAACTGTACACTTGAAATCTGCATCATTTTATTAACCAATGTCAGCCCAATACATTCAATTATTGGAATAAAGAGTGTGTTTAGTTCGGTGGGAAACCACCAAATTGTTTTCCAAAGTGCCACTTGGTGTCCCCACCGGCAGTGATGGAGAGATCCAGCTGCTCTTCGTCCTTCCCAGCGCTCGGTGAGGTCGGAGCACAACTTCAACTGCAAAACTTCTACCTCAGTTCCGTCTGTGCGTGCAGCTCCTGAATTCCAGCAGGAGGTGATTTTGGTCTGAGGAGAAATAGACTCAATCCTCGTAGGATTCCTAATTTATGCTTCTGGTGTGAACACACATCTGTCCCAAGGAAGGTGTGTCCTCAACTTCAAGATTTGACTGAAAACTCTGTGTTATGTAGAAAACAAAACAAGCAGAAACCATACTCTAATCTCCAGCTGCTTGGTAGCTTCATGAAGGGCTCTAGAAGACCTGGACTCACCACCTTATGGGTGTTGCTTTTCTTGTACTTAAAAAAAATCTCTAGAATCATCACCACCATTATTATCACCATCATCATCCCATGAAGTTTGACATTACACTATTTTAAATCTTCTATCCAAACACTGCAAAGCCACACTCACTTCAAGGTCATTGCTGGGAAACGCAACACTCTGGAAGTGAGTCAGTAAATGGTCTCTAGCTGTGTGGAAGCACCTCATTCAAACTATGTTTTCAAGATCTCCCTCCCTTCCTTCTTGTTCACTTTTACTATTTTGCTGGCTTTTGGCCTCCAGTGGAGAGCCTCCAGGGCAGTCTGGTTTCTCGCAGCCACTCGGCCTGGGGAGCAGTGCCGCCTAGGATGCAGGAGGAGTGTGGCTGCGCCCGGAGCTCATTGCGGGGGAGATCAGGGCGGGAGGGAGACCTGCAGTGACTAACCTGCTTTGGAGGTTAATCCCGTTATTCAATTAAATAAAATCTCCAGTCATTTGAGATGTCTTTATTCTACTTTTATACTTGATTTATTGTTTGGCTGGGTATTAGAATTTAAATTAAAATTTTTTTCCTCCTGATTTGAAGGCATTCTTCTTTGGCTTTTACATAGCATTTGGTTATATTTGAGCGGGGTTTTTGTTTGTTTTTTGTTTTTAATTTCTAGAAGCTTTTAGATTTTTTTCCTTTATCTTCTGCGTTCTAAAATTTTTAACAGGTGAGTCTTTATGTAGGTGTTTTTCAGAAAAATTACAGTTTTTTGGCTAAGCATTTAAGAGCCGTTGCAACATTCATTCTGAGAAATTTTCTTGTATAGTTTTTTTTCTTGCGCTATTTTCAATGGCAGTTACTACAGAGTGATGGGGAGGGATTAAATTAAGACTTTTAGCTGGGGAATCCCTAAATGTTAGCAGGCTGGGGGTCAGTTTCGGAAGAGCTAATATTTGAATCTCTTCCTTGGTAGGCTGAGTTTTCAGGCTGGTGCCGACAGTCTGAGTCCAGGGAAGGGACAGGGCAGAGAGGCGTCGCCATTCAGACAGCAGACTTTCATCCACCCTCCTCCCATCCCACCCTCTCTCTGTAGCCATACCTGTAGTGCTGCAGTCTCCATCTTGTCTTTATAAGTCTCCTTGCGTAAACCCTCTGGTCTCGTACAGAGGTACAGTCTCTTACAGTTATAGTCACCAGCTGCGGATGGGACAGCACACTGGAAACTCTCTGGCTCGGTCCACCAACTTCAACAAACTGTGTTTTCCAACCTGTCCTTCACCCGCACCGTCTAGGGCGACAGGGCCCCCCTCCCTCCCTCCGGGCTCTGTCTGCTAACTGGCCCGCCTTCGCCCGCGCTCAGCCAGGAGCCCCCTCCCTTGCGCCAGGCCAGGTACCGCCCCTTCATCGCCTTTCTGCTGCCAGATATTCTCGGGGATCTTTAGTGCGCCCTACCTCTCTTTTCCCTTCATGCAAGACAACTTTTTAGAAATGGTTCTCTGCGATTCTTTTTGTAGGGTTTCAGGAGGGAATTCAAATGAAGAGACAGCCCCACACACTTAACTGGAACCCCAATCAGCACTCCTCCAAACAGTCTGTCTTGGGAGCCTTAGGGCTCTACCTCAGCCCTGCTGGGGGGTGGGGGAGGGGAGGGCGGGGGAGGTGGTGAGACAGTGAATCTTCAACACTGCTTCAACCAGGATAGCCCCGTTTCATCGGCTTTAAATAGTGAGTTTCATGAAAGATGTCTTTGAGCAAAGTTCCTCAGCTAACACTTTCCAGAAACTGCTAGTCCAGATCATCTTTCCCAGAAATTTGTGATGTTACTATGTGATGAATATATAATTCTCTTATTCATTCGATAAATAGTCATGGAGTGTCTGCTCGGCGGACTCCTGGGCGATGCAAACAGACTTGGTAATGCTGCTTTGTAATCAGAGAAACTTGGCAGTGACCACACATCCCAGCTATTAAAACACGACATGGGCGAGAATAAATTCAAGCGATTCAGAGTGATCAGTGTCCCAGTCGGAGAGCAGAGTATCAGAATATCGCACAAACCTGCTTCTGCAGATAGGAAACTGGGGTCAGAACTGTGTCATTGCTTAGGGGTGGAAGGCCACGAAAGCATCATGGTTTTCCTATTTAAAGCTTTGCCTCAATTTGTACTCAAGTAATAATACAACTTTAATTTAGTACAAATAATCAGCTCCTTGATCTCTTGGGAACTGATTTTGCTTTAAGTTATTTATTATCTCAGATTCAGATAAAATAAGAGCCGTTTTGATGGGTAGCTGAGAAATTACTTCAGCTGGGAAGTTTAGAGCGTCATTCCTTACTAGCTGGCTCAGTCTCCAGCTCTCTTTCGCTCACTGGGTGACACCGCCCAGTGTCTTGGGGTCTTAGTTTCCTAGTCTGCCTCAACAAAGCACTACCAACAGAGTGGCTTACACAATAGAAAGTTACTGTCTCACAGCCCTGGAAACTAGAAGTCCAAGATCAAGGTGTCGGTAGGATGGGTTCCTTCTGAGGACTCTGGGGAAGAATCTGTTCCATGCCTCTGCCCTGGCTTCTGGGGTTTTTCTGGCAATGTGTGGCTTTCATCGGCGTGTGGAGCATACCCTGGCTGTGTGCCTTCATCCTGGCGTGGTGCTCTCCTTGCAGGCCTATCTGCCTCTGAGTTTCCCCTTTCAGAAGAACACCAGTCATACTGGATTAGAGCTCACCCTAACACACTCACTTTAACTTAATAATTTCTGTAAAGACTATCTCCAAGTCAGGTCGCATTCAGAGGTGTTTGAGGATCGAACTTCGACATGTGAATATTGGGGTAAACCACTCAACTCGTGACACTCAGGAATCTAGATGTCACTCCTGTGACCTCACTGTCCCGCCCCTCTCCACATCCGATGTATCAAAATGTTCTGCCAGTTCTACCTTGAATGTACAATGGGTCTGCTTATTTCTTTCTGTCCACACCCCAACAGTATCTGTCTTTCTCCCAGACTAGGGTGGTAACTTCCTCACCGGTCCTCTGCTTCCACTCTATTTTCTCCCGATCCATTTTCCATGTACCAGCCAGAGATCTTTCCAAAGGGCACATTTGGTTACATCTCCCTCCTTCTTACGAGAGTCAATGGCTTCCCACCGCCTGCAGATAAAACGTAAACCCCTTCATGTGGCTGGCACACGCTTCGGTGCCAGCATCGTCTCTCTTATTTCATTCGCCCTGCGCTCTGAGCTGGGGCCAGACGGAAACCTCTTTCCGTTCCTTAATTGCACCAGGCTCTTGCCTCTGGGCTTTGGACGTGGTGTTCCCGGTCTGGAACACTCCCCACCTTACTCCTCAAACACTGACTCATCCTTCGGGCCTCCACTGTGACGTCGGCTTGCTTCAGGAAGGCCAGTCCTCCGTGGCAGGATGAACTGTGGACCTCAAGAGGACATGTCCACGTCTCAGTTCCCTGGGACCTGTGACTGTCATCTTGTTTGGAGGAACTACGTCCCTAATGCCGAGCTCAGTGCCTGTGTCATACCATAGGTGCTTGTATTTAATACGGACAATATGAATAGTAAGAGTTTTCCTTGAATAACTGAATCGCTCAAACAAAGCTTCAGTATGGGCATGATCCAAATGGTACAGATTTGGAAAATATCAGTGGTCTGACACCTATGAATACTATGCAGTTCTGACCCTCCTAGTGCCTTAAAAACTTTCAGACAACTTAGTAGACAAAATGCTCACATCTGGCAGCACACTTTATTTTTTATTTTCACTACCCAGAACTCCTGGAACTGTGGGCCCGTCACTCACTGGGAGACACTTCAGCCGTGACTTTGCATCGGAGCCAAAGAGCAAAACAGATCGACTGCTGGGGCTTGTAGGCTTGGGCAGATGCAGAGACACTTTGAGTTTACTGGGGTGCGTAATACGTGCTGAACTTCAGATCAGTGACCATGTCTTGTGAAAGAAAAAATAGCATAATTTGCATTAGTATTTGCAAGGAGGATGTCCTTTAAATAGGAGAGTATGGCTGTCACCTACTTTATAGCTGTTTGTGACAACAAGCAGGATGTCAGGTTGTGTCCCTTGCAGAGGGTGTGAGTTCCATAAGTACACTGAACAGCAATCAAGAAAGCTTTCGTTACTGTTCATTGAACAGAACCGAGTGGCATCTCACCCTGAGGCTGAAACATGCAGAACAATGCTCATCAGGGCTGAGCGAACCTGAATTCTTTATCCAATGACCACCATCAGGCTGGAACTGGGCGAGACCTCCAACGGTTTGCAACCCTTGAGCCTTTTGCCCAATCCTTTCTCACGTTTTTATGTGCCTGCGGGCTTAGCTCTGTGTGAAATATAATCTGACTTGAGCACTTTCCGTGCTGTTAGGGTTCACATGATCTGGCTTCTCTTAAAGTTACCCTTCCTTGATTAAGGATTCTCTTCGGCCTCATGTTTGATTGGATTCCCACCGCTTCATTCTCTGGTGTGTGATACTCTTGAGTTGAATTTTACGAGCACTTTTAGTCTAAGAGACGAGACGACAGTCACCGATGACCCATGTTTATTAAGAAAGCTGGAGTGTGAAGTGTCAACAGCTCTTGCACTGACTTGGAGAAGCATATTAAAAAAAAAAAGGCAAAAAGCCTTTTCAATAACAAGGACATCATCAAATAACAGGTTTTTAAAAGCGACCCGATGCCTAATGAGCATTACATGTTTTTGGCTTCACACCACAAGGGAATGGTCCTGGAAAAGGGCAAACACTATCGGCTTTATTCCTGCTTCTGAATCTGGTCTTCTGCCTCTGAGAAGACAATTATTTTTAAAAATTGTTATTAGATAAATGAAACCTTAGCTATCATCTAGCCAGAGGCAATACATTTGAAATTTAAAGTCTCTGTCTTCTAATCTTCTGAGCAGCAGGGAGTTTGTTCTGTGACCTTGGGTGAGTCGTTCGACCTCTTCATGGTGCACAGGCCCCCATCCATGAAATGATCATAATCAAGACCGCCGGGGTTAAATTTTCAAAACTGGCTGCATCAGTTAAACAATAACAACAACAGGCTGAAAACTGAGGCCCTAAAAATTAACAAATTCTTTTTTTTTAAGATTTTATTTATTTTTAGAGAGGGAAGGGAGGGAGAAAGAGAAAGAGAAACATCAATGTGCGGTTGCTGGGGGCTGTGGCCTGCAACCAGGCATGTGCCCTGACTGGGAATCGAACCTGCAATGCTTTGGTTCGCAGCCCGTGCTCAATCCACTGAGCTACGCCAGCCAGGGCTTAAAATTAACAAATTCTTAAGAGTGGAAATGGGATATATAGACCCAGTTCTCACACTATCATAAAACCATAGTAGAAATTAGTAATAAAAGTTAAAAATAAAACCAAATGAACCCCTATGGCTGCTCGGGCATTAAAATTACTGTTCTAACTCATTATCAACTTAAATATTTAATCAAAATACAATTACAGCCCGTTTGAAAATGTAAACATTACACATAGAGTGTGATAAAAACAGTTCTGAAAACACAGTCACGGCCTCAGACAATTCCATGATTAAATGACCATTTAATAAACAAGCATTCCACTCACTTGTTAGGAAACTTTAAAAAAAATTAAGTCAAAGAAAAAGGGAATTTGGGGGATAAAAGTTGAAAACAATAAAAACATGAAATGAAAAATATTGTAATTGATTAACCTAAGAGTTGAATCTTTGTCAGCTAAAAAACAAACAAGCACATAACAAAGGCAATGAATTAGACAAATCTCTGGCAGTTATAATTTGAAAAGAAAACACAAAATTAATAAATCTGTGTAGCAATGAGTAGTAATGAGGTAATAACGGGTGGCCATGTGTACGTAGTAGGGAGGAAGTGGTTGTCATCACGGATGCAAAGGAGACCATGGGCTTACAGGAGAATCCACATCCCCTGGGCAGGGAAGAAACACTGATTTCACATATCAGGAAAGAAGTCAGTATATGAGTCAAAATTCTATAAAATATGCCAACTCTTTGACCCAGAAACTTGTTTCTAGTAATATAGTTTGATAGAGTATTTAGAAGGGAACTCTAAATTATTGTAGAGGTGAGATAAACTTACGTAACAGAGAATCTGTTGTTGCATTATCCACAGACAAACCATTAGACATTTCATAAACCTTCACTAAGAGACGCTGAAATACAAGATGGTGTATTTTTTCACTGAAATACCATGTGACCATTAAAAAGTTGTAGAATATTTGACGTATTTATTTCACTTTGGAAAGTGAAAAAGGCAGCCTTCAGAACCTCAGCCCAGGCTCTTCGGGCAAACTGCATCATTTAATTTATCTGTGTCAAGTCAGCAATGGAGAGGGTACTTGGCAAACGTCTGCCCGCCCACACCGGGCTATGCTGAGCATGAGCAGTGTGTAAAGTGGCTGTCCCAAGCCTGGCACGTGGACGTCGCCCATCTGATATCACGCCCTTTCCGTCTACTCCTAGTTTGTGTTCAGGAGAGCTACGGTTTTACTTCCGCACACACCAGCAGGTTTGTGTCAGTATACAGGGTGGTGAAATGTGGTTGCTGAGGTGGTGAGGAGATGGCGATGTGATTGTGTGACTGTGTGTGTGTGTGTGTGTGTGTGTGAACCTCTTACCGACTGCTCCCTCTCTCAACAGGTGCTCGGCACTGGCATCTTGCTGATTGTCACAGAAGAGCAGCCACGTGGAAACCAGAGACCATTCCGAGGTTCTGGCCAACATTCCCTCCTTACTCTGGTCGTGAGCCGAGCTCGACACACGAGTCTCGTTGAGATCTACGGCATGCATTCAGCAAGAGAACCGCCAGGACATCCTGCTGAGAGTTGGCAGTGTCCATCAGAGGACCAAACGCCCTTTGTGACTGTTTTCATTGAAATTGGTGTGTTTTACGACAGCTTTTACAAAATTCTTTAGGTATGAAGTCTGCAACCATTCGAGTTGATGTTAATGTTTAAAATGTAGTATGTTGAGCTGTACCTGGACTTAGTCTTGCTGGAAGGAATAGTTTCACTGGGATATTCAGAATGGGAGCCTGCTCCTGACACTTTCTTTGTGTGTGTTTTTGCCTTGGCGTGGTCAAAGTAACGGAGTCCTATTATGTACTGAACGTCCAGTTGAGGTCCCGAGGGGAAGCTCTGACAAGTCTTCCAGGGTAAATTAGCAGTAATGACTATCATTTATTCTTGCATCAGCCCTGCACAAAATACCATCTTTGTAAAGTGTGATGCAGTGACACACCTAGTTGTCTCTTCCCCTACGACTGTGATTTTCAAAACTGTCTTTGAAGGGACCTGCGAGAACAAGCCATCGGGTGCGTGATTCCTGTGGCCTCCCAGGTAGGAAAGCTTTTCCCTTCTGTCTTCAGCCTTCCTAAGAATTCCACGTGCTGTTTTGGGTCTATTTCAGCCTTTCACTTACCCTTCTATTTTGTGTCTACAGGGTATATTTTTATTCCTCACTCATCTGCTGTAACTTCATCCCAATGCTCAACAAGACACAGTGTTTCTATGGAAGGATTTTGGAGTGGACTGTTGTTTTTTTTTTGGTAGCACATGTACTGCCTTATGTCCTTTCTCCGAACTGGGGAATCTTGTGGTATGAACCTGTTAGGAGAGTCTCAGGGATCTGGTTTATGAATGTACAATTGGGTCAGGATACAGGGCCCGTGGGCGAATGTGGCCTCCTTATACAATGATGACCTCGGCAGTGTGAAAAGCAGAGTTCCAAGGGTGCCCGAAAGCTTTCCCGATCCCTTAAAAAAATCTTACAAAAAAAAAAAAAGCCTTCAAGGGTTTAAGTGTAAATAGATTACACACATATGGATTCAATTTCCCACCAAGTACACATGACTTGCTAAAATCCAGGGGAAAGAGCTTAGGGCAAAATGTGTTTTTGGTTTAGAAAAACCCAAACACTGGAAAATAACAATTGGAACATTTGTCTAGCCCCCGCGCCACCGGGTCAGCGTATTCCTCACTGTCAGTTCGCAGCTCGTTCCAGGAAAGCGGGCCGGCCTCATCTGTTCTTGTCCAGTGTGATAAAACGCTCCCGAAAAAAGAGGGCCTCTTCCAAACAAAACCTTTGAGGAAAAGCTGACCAAGGCTCCCACTCGGTTTCTAACACACGAGGGTATCGTGCGCTCTGTCCAGTAAAACCACGATATCTTTTCTCTGACATGAGGCTCCCTTTTGCTCCCATTTTGGGGCTTTTGCTTTTTGCTTACTTTGTATTATTGGTCAGTACGTGCAGGTCCTTGAGCAAACTTTTCTGAACAACAGTAACAAATTATTTTAAAATATGCATAGCTTTTCAAAGACGGAGCCAGCTCTGAAAAGAAAAGCAATTTGAAAGGCAATGTCATATTGTTTGAGCTCCTTTAAGTCCTTTAGGACCGCTAAGCCCGACCCATTGCTCGGAAGTGCTGTGTCTTTGCTCAAAGGGAGCAAGTGCCGCTGACTTGTGAGGGGGGACACGGCTGTGCAGCCGGTGGGGACGGTAGGTGTTGAACACTTGTCTGCCAAACAGAGAGATGATTCCACTACACCCAACCCTGCCTGTGTGTGTTGACAGTGAGCATTGCCACAGGTAAATAAAATCAGTTGATCATCCAAACTACAGCCCTGGCTGGTGTGGCTCAGTGGACTGAGCACCAGCCTGTGAACTGAAAGGTCGCCGGTTCGATCCTCAGTCAGGGCATGTGCCTGGGTTGCAGGCCAGGTCCCTGGTTGTGCTGTGTGAGAGGCAGCCAACTGATGTTTCTGTCTCATACTGATGTTCCTCTCCCTCTCTTTCTCCTTCCCTTCCCCCTCTCTGAAAATAAATAAAATCTTTAAAAAAAATCCAAACTATGTATTAGTAAAAAATACAGCATCCTCATGTACTAAATTATTTTATCAGCACTGCTCACTAGGAAGTCTGTCATGATGGTGGCAGTTCTGAATATCTACTAAGTACCATGCATTTCATCACAAGTGTTACTCCTCTCCCCCAAAATGCTTCTTCCATGTAGCTATTGTAGCCCCATTCTCTGGATGAGAAAACTGAGACTCAATCTGTAAATGACTCAACAAAGGTCACATACTTGTAAGATAATACTTGAATCCAGATCTGGGTGATCACAAATCCATTGTTCCCTTTAGCCTGTTCCAAGTGCCCCCTCAGCCCTCTGGTTAAGGAGGTTAGGAGGGCCTGCCAGCTAGCTCAATTGTCCAGATACACCAAGGTCGCGGGTTCAGTCCCCGGTCACGGCATTACAAGAACCAACCAATGAATACACAAAGAAGTGGAACAACAAATCAATGTGTCTCTCCCAAATCAATAAATAAAAGATTTTAAAAGTATCAGGAGGAACAGTACGACCACGATAGTGGTAAGAACAGTAAAAGGGCAAGCTAACCGTTATTTTGATGTGAGGAGGTATTATGGGATGAGAAGCAACATTTTAAGTCTCTTATGAAATAACCTTCAGAGCAACCACATGTACTGGGCACTTGTAATGTGATAGGCTGTGTTAACCTTTAGTGGGTTCAGTGTTGTGGATGCTTTACCTGCATCAGCCACTCTGACTCTCGCATGAAATGCAACCCTATGTCTTTGAAAAGAGAAGCGACTGGTTTACTTTCCCAGCTAGCAAGTGGCAGAGCCAGGATTCAAGGGCGGGGAGGATGGTCTGGAATCTCAGGTTTATACCCTCTGTGCCTTACTATCTCTCCTAAACAGGCTGCTGGAGAAGGAAGAGGCTAATAACTAAAGATTGGGTTAAGTTGGAATTTCAGGAAGAGGTGACCCGGGCAAAGCCTCAAGTCTTCCTCTGGGTTGAGTGACATCAAAGGATTAGAGGTGGAGCAGTTTCACAGGACCCTCCGCAAGGTCCGAGGAGAAGGGAAATAGCAGTCTCTTCTGGGGGCTCAGTCTTAAGAGAGAGCACATGTCCCGTCCCCAGACTCTCATCAGGTGCCTCTAGTATCTAACGGACTCGAATGTCTTTGGTCCAGGGAGTTCCCCTTGGTCAGCTTCATCCTGGCGTCTCAGACAACTGATGGCAAGTGTCATGGACTTGACCCCAGACCAGCCAGGTCTGCACCTGGTTCTGTGGGTGGGCTGCTTCTCCCAGGCCTGTGAGCTCTGGGAAGGGAGGTGGATACCAGTCCAAAGCGGGGGTTCCTGAGGCAGGAGAACGAGGTGACATGGATGTGGGGCAGAGTGTACCCTGAGCCTCAGGAGAGGGGGTGCAGCGGAGGGCAAACCGAGGGGAGCCTGCGGCTTAGCAGTCTCCTAGACCGCTGAGTCCTGCCCGTGGCCGTGGCCGACGGGAGTGAGGAGCTGCGCAATGCTAGGCGCTGCTGCGATCTCGCGGAGCGAGTCCACGAGCTGGGTCCTGCTCCAGGCAAAGGCCAAAGAGTTGCAGCAGAGATGTGATACCCGCAGTGCTCCTGTTAGACGCACTAACAGGAGCTTTGTTAAAAGTTCTAACAGGGATTTGTTAGAAGTTCCCAACGAGTGGTTTTTGCATAGTCACGTGCATTCTGACAGCAACCACTAGAGGGCTCCTGAGGACACCTTTCCGAGCTGCCGCTCAGAGCCCCGGGAGCGGGAACGGGGAGCTGGAGCGGGATAGGTCGGAGGGCCAGCAGTCGCCGGCCACCTTGCAGGTGCAGCCACAGAGACAGAAAAGCGGGTCGAGTCCCTACAATGTATGTAACCCGTGAGAATGACGCTGGGAGCAGCCACAGCTGTGCCCTCCAGCACACGTAGCCACGAGCCTCACGTGGTTATTGAGCCCTTGAAATGTGACTCCTCCTAAAGGAAATGCGCTCCAGTTGCAAAATACAAATTGGTTCTATATGAGAAAAAAGAAACTATCTCGATATCGGGATATTTTATATTGATTATATGTTGAAATGATAGTGTCTTGAACGTTATGGGTTAAATAAGATGGAAATGAATACCACTTGTTTCTTATTTCTTATTTAAAAATAAAGAAAACTGCATATGTTTGTGTTCACATTATAAATCTGTTGGGCACGCAGAGCTCAACCTTTAGCTAAGGAGAGAGAGTCACTAGGTGGGGGTCTGCCGGGCGGGGCAAGGGTCGGACCCACTGAAGAGCTTGGGAGGGGGCTTGAGCCAATTTGCAGACCCTTCCCTTATGTTTCTGTCCTGGAGTAAGGAGATTCCATGGCAGGAGCTTCCTCAGAGTTTGATGAAGATGATACTGCTGAAAACAGCAACTTTCCCTCAAGGACATGGCCCAGCCTCTGCCAGGTGCCGCGTTCCTTTCTCTAGGGACCGCTGAAGAGCAGCCACCTCCGGGGGATGCGCACGCACAGCCACCATCCTTTCTGGTTTCCCATCTCTGCAGCCCACTTCCTTCACACACAAAGCCTCATGCCCGATAAACCCGTCAAAATGGAACCATTAAAAAACCCCATTTCAGATTAAACTCCACACCCCGAATATTAAGTGTATCCCACGGTTGCCCCAGAGTTCTGTGTGAATCGGAACAGATGACTACTGTCAGACCTGGATACAGGGGGAAAAAACAACTGCCATCCAGATGCACTTATCTTTTTTTTCCCCTGGCATAGAAGTGCTGGACCACTGAACACTTAGAGACTGGGGAAGTGAGCTTTCATGAAATACTGCTGCTTGTGTGATCTGTCCCTGTAGAGGCAAACGCATCTGACCTTCTGTTAACAGCGTCTGTCACCGCTTGGCACCTGTCAGGCAGATAAGTATGTTGTATGCCACCTCTTTTTTCAGAGCGACATGGTGGAAATCTTCCAGCTCCTTCCTCTTTCAGAAAGGAGTTCATTGCTTTTCAATACTTTTTATGTAACTGAAGACAGATGACTAATATACACTGTTAAAACAGAGGCTTCCCGAAAGGCTTGGCCATGGCCAAGGTGAAGAATCAAAGCAGCCAGAAATGAAAGCAATCATGTGAAATAATGAATAAAATGGAGACTCTTTGTTCTAATTCCTAGGACATCGAGGTGAGCGTTTGTTAGATTCTCAAAGCGGCAGCAGCTGTGAGTGTTGATGTCCCAGGTTCTGCTTTGCTTCTTTGGGCCGTCTGGTCTGGTCTGGTCTGGTCGTATCCCTCCCCATCTCAGTGCCTGACCCCCATGACAGCGTCAGCTTCCGACTTCAGAGGCACTGCCCGGGCCACTCAAGGGCACCTTTTCCCTCTGCGTCTCCCCTCTAAACCTCTCCGTGGTGAGAACCTGAGCTTCTCCACCTGCCCATGAGAGATCAGGAAGCTTAAGCTCCGTAATTATCACTGGCGATGAAAGTGTAAGTATCTGTTTCCCATGAAGAAATGTGGGCTGGCACTTGCCAGTGAATGAGTTTCGTTCTGGGATGCACCGCAGAACTGGGTGCATCTTTCAGCAGAAGCTTCAAAGGGTGCCTTTAAAAAAGACCCATACCTTTTTTTTTGGCTTTTGCGCTCAATCCCTCTAACTGCCCCCAATATACGGAGGTTAAATGGTGACGGCTGTGGACTTGGCTTGGGGTGGTGAACACACAACACAGTGTACAGATGAGTGTAGTAGAATCATGCACCTGAAACCTGTATAATTTGTTAACCAGTGTCACCCCACTAAATTCAATTTAGAAAAAGAGAAAAAGAAAACCACAATGCAATATCAAACACATTTTTTTCTGTACACAGTCCCCACCGCTACCACTCTATAGGGGGCGATCCTCATTTGAATATGCAAATTTCAACACCTGACCAAGCTCAGCCCAATTACTGATGCAAGTCAATTCTGTTCAATAGTGTGTGCTCCTCTTGGCCTGAACTCTATTTTATTTCTTTCAAAATAAGAGTAAAGCTTATTTTGCCTTTTGTTTGAGACTGTTCAGACAACCTTGCACACCTACTGAAGTGATGGCACACCTTATTTTGCCCCTGCTGTTCAACACCAATGCAACTCATGAAGACACTGCGAGCTTACAAACTCAAAGGGCTGAGGAGGCTTAATTCAAAGAGCATAAGATGCAGTGAAGGTTAACATATAAAATATGACGTTTGATCTTGTTCGGATAGTAAATATTCTTTTTTTGGGTTAGTACTCAGTGTCTACTCCGCCCAAGATCCTATAGTAGAAACTGTGAGAGATGCAAAGGTCAAAGGGTCATAACAGGACTGCTGCCTTCAGGACGCAGTTGCGGCAGGGGAAAGATTTAAGCCATCACACAAGGAGCTAAGAACTTCCTTAATGTGTAAGCCCACAGGGAGGACATCAGTAGTCATTTAAAATTATGGCCCACTATTTCAACTTTCAATGTGGAAGCCATATTTATGACTAATTAAAAAGCTTCTAAAAATGCAAAAAACATTGTAATTACTTCAGGCAAAACTCAAGCAGATGTCTTGCTGTGAGCTGTTTCTTTTGTGCCCAATATTTTGTGCCGGGATTTGGGCCCGGGTTGTCTGAGCCACAGGTGATGTGAGGGGGAAGCTGTGGGACAGGGGAGTGGCAGCGGAGGGATCGGAAATTGAGACTGGAGATGGCTAGGGAGGACCGGCAGGAGTACTGAGCAGGGAGAGGAATGGCAGGAAAGTAGCATGTGTAATAGGGAAGTGTTGGCTTTGTCAGAGGCACAGGTGAGGCCATTAAGAAGGACACAGAATGTGACACAGTGCAGGACACCGCTCCCGGAGCGGTGGACAAGAGCACTGTGAAGCTTTTGGTCAAACCACTTCCAGCTACCTCCCTATCAACAGCTCAGTGTTCTAGAGCAGGCGTGTGACCTCTTTGCTTTTTATCTCCACCCTGTACATTTCCACGGGGACTTATAATTTTAATACGTGGACACATCTTTCTTGATTTAAAGACTAAGTTCTCACATCTGTGATTCTAACTTCTAAGAGTCATCTGATATCTTTGTATTGGGTTTTATTCTTACACTTAGGCAAAAATTCCCCTGCTTTTCAGACCATTTTATTTATTATCATGCAGAGAGTGATTTATTTTAAAATCCTTTCAAGTAAAAAGCCCAAAGAACTGACATATAGTTAGTAAGAATGGCAGTTTGGGCTCTTGCTATTGTTAATATGAACATTATCACTGATAGTACTGTTGGAAATGTGGAATCTGAGAAGGAAGATACCTACCAAGAAGAGCTCCTGGTAGCTAAGTGGGTGCAAATTAAAAAAAAAAAACAAATAAAAAAAGCAAAAAAACAAAATAGAGCCTAGCAGCCATTTCTAACTGTGAACTGCAGTCTGCACTTTAGGGAGAAGCCCACACTAAACCGCCTGTTTCCCACAGTGTTTCTGCCCATGAAGCCAGCCCTTATAAAGGCGTTCCTGGCATCCTGTTTCAACCAATAGGACTGAGGCTTTCCTTTTCCAATCAGAGCTGTGCAGCTTTATCCTCTTCACCAACCAATCTGAATGGCTCCATTTGGAGTAATCAGGACAGTATTTTTTTGGTCCAATCAAGCTTCAAGGATTTGGAGTCCTTATTTGCATGAAGACAGACCAATCAGAATCCAGGGGCAGGGGCTTCTGTCTGTATAAATCAGCTCCCTTCTGGCTAAGAGAGCACACTTTCCCTTCCCAGCAAAGACCTGTCTCTGCATATCCCTGGCTGGAGTCT
This sequence comes from Tonatia bakeri, assembly GCA_004024845.1. Taxonomy (NCBI): domain Eukaryota; kingdom Metazoa; phylum Chordata; class Mammalia; order Chiroptera; family Phyllostomidae; genus Tonatia; species Tonatia bakeri. Next base: position 95,984 of record PVIA01005738.1, read on the forward strand.
GGAACAATGCAGACCCTCCTCTGGGGCAGAGGAGAGTGAGGCCCAGTGGAACCAACCAGAGAGCATGGCACTGTGTAGCCAGGGAGGTTGCCTTGCAGCTCTGCCATTCTCCCAGCCCCTGCCATGTTACAGTCGAGCTCTCTGCGCTGAATAAAGCTCCCTCTTCACCACACTCTGAACAGAGATTCCTTTGGCCCTGAATCGGCACCTACAACTACTGGATAACACCAACAGTACTTCGGTTGACAGTAGCAATATCGTGGCGCTTAAAAGCGGTGAGGGGACGGGCAGGTCTCACCACCACGGGAGTCCTTTTGCTTCAGCAGAGAGAGAACATCAGGGTCTTAAAAGGGGAACCGGGATATTTCAAATACAGGGGTTTCCCTTTCAAAATATAAAGTCATGCCTTTGACCACAGTGGAAATTTCATACAATGAATACAAATTAAAAGCTACAAATACATCTGAAAATCCAATTCACCAGATTTTACCGGCTGACAAATTACAGTCTGCTGTGGGTTCCTGTGACAAACAGTGATGGAATAGGGGAGGCTGACGGCTGTCGCCCCATTGGCTGGCGCCTGGCCTTTGCCTGGGGAGACAGTGCGGTAAACAGGAAGTCATCTCCGTGGCAACGGGCCATCCGACTTAACTTTTTAACACTTACAGAGGTAATTACTTTAGTTTTTATTTCCATTTTTATAATTTTCACAGTTTATAATAGCAGCAAAGACCTTTGGGTCAGGCCTTTTCTGGCTGCTAATAACAGGCCGACGGAAGACCATCAGCGCTTGAACACTGTCCAATTTTTCTCTGTAAATGAAGAGAGAGCTGTGATTTTCTTTTCCTTCCTGAGGACTGCAGCATAAATAAATGACAGAATTTTATGTTCAGACACATGGTATTTTGATTTCCTGCAGAGGATAACATCAGGGAGAGACTGATAACCGCTGGTGGGGGACGCAGTGTGTGGGGGGCGGGGGGCGCTTGGGTGGATCTCTCTTGGATGCCGCGTTGGAAGATAATTCAGGGGACTGAGAGAGAAGACCAGGCGGAGGAGCGCAGGGAGGAACCGGGAAGGTGGACATGGACAGCCCCAGAGAGCAGGGAATGTTCTTCCTGAGTTCACTCAGCTCAGTGCAGGAGTCAGAGGCTTGGGCAGCTGCCTGGGCTCGGCCCACCCAGGAAAATTTGCCTTCCCCCTAGGAAGGAGCCTCGGTGAACTGCACACAAGAAAATCTCAAGGCGTGGGTTGTCTTGGGACAAGATGCGAAGGTTGGCTAAAGCCCTCCCCTTAGGCAATAAAGCGTCACCTTCGGCAGCCAGCTCTGCCTTCTGCAGCAGAGGCAGGGCCCAGGCTCAGGGCCCACTTGTGCCCCGGCAGCCTGCAGGCAGTTTTGAACCTAGACCTGAAGGCCCCGCCTGCCCCACTCCTGGTCTCGGAAGGAGAAAGGGCAAGGGCAGAAGAACTCGGCGGCAGTCAGCTCCTCCTGCTCACGCACCATCTTTTAACCATTCACGAGTGCACATCCAGGTTGACAAAGAACCCGGATAAAAGGCCCTCACAACGGCAGGTTTTGCACCGGAGCCCTGGGGAGAGAGGAAAAGAAAAGAGAAGCAGGAGGCCAGGCCCCGCCACCTGCCCGATCTGCTCCCAACCCCCAGATCAGACCCCAGTGGGCTCCGAGAACGGACAGAGGCTCGCTCCATGCGGGAGGAAGCGGATGCCGGAGAGGAGGGAGGAATCTGCAGGACGGGGAGGTGCCCAGCCCAGGCTCAGAAACCCAGGATCCCAGAGATGCCAGCAGAGTCTGCTGTTCCTTGATAAGTACTGGTATTAGGATGGCCGCACAGTTTGAAATAAAACGATTTTCCAGGTTCCTCTTTAAAAACCCACCCATTCCTTTTACATGTTTTCTTTATTTTATTTTATTTATTTTTTTATTTTTTTTAAGATTTTATTTATTTATTTTTAGAGAGGGAAGGGGGAGGGAGAGAGAGAGAGAGAGAGAAACATCAATGTGCGGTTGCTGGGGGACATGGCCTGCAACCTAGGCATGTGCCCTGACTGGGAATCGAACCTGCGATACCTGGTTCGCAGCCCGCGCTCAATCCACTGAGCTATGCCAGCCAGGGCTACATGTTTTCTTTATTTTAAAAATGAAATGGATCGGGGGTAACACTGGTTAACAGCGTTGTATAAATGCCAGGTGTAGAACACGATAATAGAACCTCCGTTTACACAGGTCTTTTGAGATGTAGTATTAGCACACAGACCCCACCCCTGCTGAAAACGGCACAGGACGTCTCTGAGAGCCGGGCTGGGGACTTTCCCTTGGCGTGTTCAGGAGGAGGGTTCTCAGATCCCTCTGGCCGGAGTTTTGCGGTGCCCCACTCATCGGCCGCACTGACACATGGGGAAGGGGCCTCTGAGGGTCGTTCTCTCTTCCTTCCCAGTCTCTCATCGCAGAGTTTACTCCCTTAAAGTCTGACATCTCGGGAGCTGCCCCTGCCTGCCGCCCCAAAGCTGGCCGTCTGGACTTTGAAGAGGGCGTCGCTCTTGGGAGCCTGAATTCTTCTGCTAAGGTTCGGGCTTCTCCGATTTAGAATTCTGTCATTTTTCTTCTATTTCCTCAAAGCCAGGGGCAGCTTGTGAGGGGAGTGTCCAAACTCCCTCTAAACGTTCCCTATCCAAACTGTCCAATGAGACCATCATTAGATTTTATCTTACCTTTATACTGTTAGCATCTTTGGAGCAGTTTTATACTGTTATGCGTTGTCACTCAAGTCCTGCCTAAATTACCCTGAACATTGATAAAGAAGTCCTTCATAGAGTTGGGGAAACTGGAGGAGAAATAGCTGTGTTACCCCATGTATTCTGCTTGCTGGGCACTGTGCGAGGAGCACAGGTCCTTCTGCAGCCCACACACACCTGGGTGTAGCCGTGCAAGCGTGGTGCCCTCTAGCTGACTGGCAAAACGGTCTTTCTGTTTGCACTCCACCTCTGATCAGGCTGAGAGAAGACTCCTGACAACATCCCGCCGAGCTTTGTCTTCTGAAGAGTGTCCCTCCATTGTCAAGTTGTGTTGGGACCTCGCCGGGCTGCTAAGAGCTGCCCCGTTCTGCACTCCAATGCCGAGGGCGGATGCTTCCTTCTTGTCTGCACTGTACGGCAGGACTGAGTTCGATGCTGTGGTCAGGATCCTAGCAGGGACAGTGTTTCTCCTTTGTTCGATGGTGGATCTGGTTGATTTTCATCAACTGGACCTAAATTTCATTGAGAATAGGCGCCCCACCCGCCTTGTGTTCTGGCATCATCTCGATGCTGGGCACACGGTGGGCACCGAGTGTTTCTGAATGTCCAGAGTGAGTCCAGCTGCAGCCTGCCCTGGTCCCAGGGGTCCACAGGCTGCCCCTTCCTGGGGCAGCTTCCTGGTCACACTCCTGCCGCCTTTCTGAGAAGGTTCATTCCCTAACACCGAACAGGATGATCAGATAGGCACTCATTCTCTCTCTCTCTCTCTCTCTCTCTCTCTCTCTCTCTGTCTTTTGTGATATGCTACCAACCCTATAACTTCTGCAATGTCACCACCATCAATCCAGAATACCTCCTTTAAAACATTGGTGAATCTGCCCTCTTTTAATTTCTTAACTAAGATACTCCCACATGCCTTTGCCTTGTCACATGGGTCCCATGTGCTTTGCCACGAAAAGCCACCGAGACTGAAGTACAGTGGGATGCCAGTGAGACTTCCCGGTCTTCCTTAGGACACGGTCCCTCTGAGAACACACTCCCCGGCTTCCTTCCCTTGTGCCCTTTCATAGGCATCAGACATCACTGGAGCAAGCAATGAGTGCAAAATGGTTTCTTTGATTTAACGTCAGTGGAGATGGACAGATTTGGTCCCCCCTTAGCTCGGAGCCTCATTTTCCATGCTCTGATGCCAGATTCTGTCAGTTTTCCAAGAAGTAGACGCTGAGTGCTTCCTAAAACAGTCTGGCATTGATGGGAGAGTGTTAATGGAGGATGGGGGTCTGGACCGGATGCCGGAGGAGGGGTGGGGTTTAGATGTGGTAGGGTCACGGGTGGCACCACAGAGGGAGCCATCACAGCAGATAGTGTAGGACGTGGTTGCTTGCTGGAAGAGGGCCGTGGGGCTTGTCATAGGTGCTTGTTGCAGAAGACACTAAACACAGGACAAAGGAGTCAGAATCCCAAATCCAGTGTGAGAAGTGGCCCAGAGGGCACAGCGTGTGATTAGGGGTCAGACAGAAGTTGGGTCTACTAGGAAAGGCCCCGAGGGTTTCCTGAGGGGTTTGCTGTTGACTCAGTTCACCTGAATTGGCCTGGCTCCTCAGAGTTACTCCCCTGCCAGAGAACCTTGAAGGTTCTGCTGAATCTTATGGGAGGCAAGATGAAGCAAAAACATCAGGAAGACCTTAATCAGGGTGCATCTTTGGAAAGGGGATGGAGGAAATGACCTATCAAGGGAAAAGATCACACCAAGACATACGGCTGGGTCTCAGGAACTAGCAGGAGGGTCTGGATTAGACATGGAGACCAATGGGGACTTTCCGATGCAGACCACATGCACTTATTGGATACCTATGGTGAGCCAAACGCTGATCAGAGGAAGGGTCTGAAGGAGCGGTGAAGGAAGCCGAACAAACAGTAGGCTGGAGAAGGGGAGGGAGGGGGGTGGGGTTGAGAGTAGACTTAGGGACACAGAAAGCCTAAACCTCCCTTAGGCTCTCATCAAACCACAGCAGGAATTGGGGTCTACACGTTCCCTTCACATCGCCAGGTCCCGTGTCAGGTGCTGAGGCTACACTGAGGCTCAAGACAGACACAGTCTCTGCAGTCATAGAGTCTAGTCTAGGACACATCTTGGCAAACGTCATTTTGTAAAGGGACAGATAGTAAATATTTTATGGCCCCTTTTGCAACTACTGAACTCTGCCAATGTAATCTGGAAGTAGCTACAGACAGCATGTAGACGGCTGAGCAGGGCTGTGTTCCCAGGAAACTGTTTACAAAACAAAGGGAGGTCCTTTGGCTTGCAGGTCATAGACTGCTGACCCCTGGTCTAGAAGGGGAAGTCCCCACGCGTGTCACTGTAGTGAGCATGCCGATTGTTTTGAAAGGAGAGGAGTGATAAGAGAACAGAGAAAAAGGAACCCTAAATTGTCGAGTAGTCTGGAACTGAAGCTGAGGTGTTTAAGCTGAAATCCAAAGGTTGAATAATAAAGTAGCCAAGTCGAATGGCTATTGGGAAGTTGGAGGAACAAAGAATATTCCAAGGAGAGGGGCAAGCAAGGACGAATGCATGAGGCAGAGGGAGCATCGGAGACATTCAGTATGGCTGGTGGGAAGAATGAAAGAAGGGAAGGTGAGAGAGAAGAGACAGCAGACGTGTGCCTGAAACTGACGGGGGGTGTGACTTGGTAAGACAGGTCGAGAAGGTGGGCCTCTGCATACATAGGACAATGCAAAGCTCTTATTGTAACCGGAAAAGACACCAGTGTTCGGGCTGCCTGTCACTACCAAATCCAATAAGCAATGACAGCGATTGAATCTTTTATGCGTGCTTTATTCAGATGGCAGGTGATCCAAGAAGATGGTGGGTTCATACCCTAACAAGCCATCTTCCCTTCTCTTTCCTGGCCAGATCTTTTATAAGGGGGTGGGGGAGGACAAACAAGGTGCGGTGAGGGCTTTGAGATTCAGAAGCTGCAACATTCCTGTTCTCGGCAGTTAGCTGTTCTCAAGGGAGTGGGGGCGGAGGTCACACAAAAGTCCCAGATGCCTCCAACTTGTCCCCAGGCGGTAATCTCTAGCCAGTGTCCCAGGAGGTCAGCTGTTTTCCCTAGGAGCCAGGATGGGCCTTATCTGTAGTTTCTGTAACAAAAGTTTAACATACACATTACTTGCTAGACTTACAACTTTGTACCTTAAGCTGGAATCTTCCAAGTCTCGAGTCCCCTATCATCACCAGGGTTTATATGAGAGTGGCATGACCACATTTGTGAGTTTGAAAGCTCCCTCCACCGTGGGATGGAGTCCAGGTAGAAGTTATCAAACTGGTAGCCAGTTAAAAAGCTGGGTCCAGGTCCACACGAGAAACAGTGGTGGCGTGAGGACTGTGGTGTGGAGATGATGGGCATCCGTGGTTGAACTTGACGACTAGTGCAGAGGTGTCCTGGCATAAGCAACACGCTTAAATGCCACCTCTGTGGTCTGAGTGCACCGCTCCTACCTAGCTGAGCACCTCATTTCCGCTGTTCGCTTTCTGGGAATGGGTAGAACTTTGGTGAGAGAAGGGAAACGATTAAGAAGGGCAGGAAATAACTGTGACGGGGGATGTAGAGGAACAGAATTAAAAGGCAACTTGAGCTGGATTGGAAAATTTCCTCCAGCTTTCCTTTCTAGCACACGAGAATGTTCTCCAGAAGCAGAGCCTCCGCTGAGTTAAGTGCACTCTGGGAAATGGAGGATCTTGTTCACACATGGTTGAACCCATGCTGGTGTTGAGGAGTGACTTCCCTGCCTCTACTACTTCTCAGTACGTTGATGCACTTTCTCCGAGTATGGCAGGCAAGAAGAATGTACCCACTGATTGCTCGAAAGTTTGAGGTGAACTGATGTGGCATTCTGAAATGTCTAACAGGCACTACAGGGGTGGACAAAACTCAGAGTTTCTTCTTGTATTATTATTTATTAATTATTGCAATATTTATTTGTTGGTTTGCCTACTTTTGCTCACCCTTGTATAACCTTGTTGCTAAGCCCTCAAAAAGATAGCTTCAAAGAGATAAAGAGAAGCAGCTGTCTTCTCAAAATATTTTAAAAGTCTTTGAAAGGGACAGGTGATTTTAAAAAGCTGGGAAAGTTTAGTGCTAGGCAAAGCTCAATGCCAAACCATTACTCCCATTCTCTCTAAGTGTTAGGTTGGGTTTTATCATGATAATCGGTCAGGCGAGATCCATGGGCCGGTGGGGGGGTGGAGGGAGGGAGGAAACAAATCTCTGCCTATACAAAACAAAATGATTTGAGGATCACTTTATTGGGGGGAAACTACAAGTACTGTTGCTAAGACAGTGGGTATGTATTTAAAACAGTGTACAGAAGATTCCTGTTGAAAAGCTCTCACGCATCACGCATCCAGCGCAGGCAGAGACAGAAGAAGAAAGTAAAAACCAGTGAGTGTCTCTCTCGGTAGAAAGAATTCGATCTCGAGGGCAAGAGCTAAGGGGAGCCATGCCCGTCTGCCTCTTCCTGCAGTGTCCCCTCCTCTGTAGCCATCGTGCTGTATTTTTAACTTGACAGGAAACACTCAGCAAGATCCATGGACCACTGAGCGCACTAAGAATGTCAAGGCCAAGGGCCAGGACCACCTCAGGAGCTGACATTGACAGAGCGAAGTGAAGAGGGCGGACACCAGCTGCCCAGTGCGGGCTCCCTCCAAAGCTGCTCTCCAGGACTGAGCCATCCCTCACCCCAGCGCAGCCTCCCCGTGTTTGTTTCCTGGGTCGACTGATTTTAGGTTGAAGTACTCAGCATAAACTCCTGCCTACTTGTCAGTTCTATTTATCTTTTTAAACAACTCAAGTGATGCTGTTTTGTGCAGCTGAGTGAGAACAACATGGAGAATGCTGAGCTTCCTAAAAGTCTGGAGTGGGGGAGCTGCCTTATTTCCACCGGGAAGACGGAGATGCACTCGTAGGCAGAGGCCCCTCCCTACACCTCTCTGTCTCCTTCACAGCACCGTGAGCGCGGGGCTCCGTAAACGCCTGCCAAGAACATACAATGTGGTTCGCGGTCTTCCCATGGCCCACACGCCATGGCTCTCAGAACACGCTCCCACGCAAACCCACTCCTCAGAGTGGCTTTTGGGTTTGGTTAGGTTCTGCTCGGGACAATAGTGCTGCCGCAGAAGATGGAAGCTTGTTCAAAATCCAACCGTAACACCGACTCCAGGCAGATTCCTTGCACCGGCTTGCAGCTGTGGCTGTCATTCTGCCACGGGGGAAGTGTCAGCGGGACCAGGAATAGTAGCAGTCTGTCAGCTCTCTGTTTCTGACGTTCTCATCTAAAATGTTAATGAAGAAGTTGCTATGCACAGAAAGAAAATAAAAGTCAAGAACAGAAGCAAAGACAAAAGGTACAATTATGGTAGTACGAAAATATGAAATCTGGCTTTTTTTCTTCTATTGCACAGAAGCTCCGCTGTATGTATTTCAGCTGTAAACATGAGGTAAATGGCAAACAAATAAATAGCAATGCCTACCAAACAAGAGGAAAATGTAGGGCATGGTTCTGATTCTGTTTAAAATCTATTAACAAAGTTAATTACTGAAATAGAGTCTGTTTTGATGAATCCACTCGTAACCATAACGGCCTTCCTTTCTCACGCTGGTTCAAGTTTCCCATGTCCTGCATTTCATGGTAGAGAGACCTCCTCAGCAGTACTCCCGCAAGTCAGTACCTTGGGGGAACCCACAGGATCTTAATGTTTTAAAGTTAACTTTTTGAATGAAGATGTGATTAGGTGATTTTAACTGTTAATCAGTATGGTTGGACACATATAAATACTTTTATGATAACCTTAGCATTTAAAATCTGAAGACTATTATTTCTAAGCCTAGTTTAATAAAGACTCATGTTTATTTAAGGGTTGTATGGCGGTTATAGTTTATGTTTTAGGTAAATTCTCTCCTGCATAATGAAGCTCCCAGAAAGTATTTGAAAATGTACTTATTTATTAGGCAAACAACAGTCTCACACATAGGGCCAGAGCTCTCTTCGCCGGGAAGGAGATACTGTCTGACATAGCAAAGCCTGAATAGAATTCAAGCTCAGCCTTCAACCTTTGCTGAAAGGATGGAATTCCAATTATCTTAAGAATGTGTCAGAAAACAGAACTGAGTACAAGATAAATAGAGATGGACAGAAAGGAAGGTATACTGAACCAGAGAAAATCAATGAATAGATAGTACTTGTCAATCAACTATTACATAGAAGTGCTATAAAAAATTAAAATATACAAGTTTAAAAATAAAGGTTAAAATGGTTTACATATCCTCAAAACCTAGTTGGAGATCTAGGAATACTACAGTGAAAGAACAGCAGCCCATTCGAGAGAACCCCGGATTCTGAATCACGTACTGTAGGGTCAGAGAAACCCAGAAGAGACCTGGTCCATAAAGGCTTGATGAGACGGGGGAAGGTCACAGAGAAATGAAATACCAAGTGGGTATTTCGAAGGGCTTGGGTAGGAATAGAAGAAGTGGTGGGTTCTGCTTGCTTTGCAGGGAGCCAGCCCGTGGGAAAGAGCGGGGAGGACCCTGTGCTCTGGGAACTCGGAAGGGGCTGGTCTGATCTGACGACCGAAAAAGTGAAGCTGGGAGAGACGGTGGAGACGTGGAGCGGAGGCCTTAGCAGTTGTTTCGTAAGTCATAAGTCATTTCCTAAGTCATATAAATGTCTGACTGCTGCACTGTATACCGGAAACTAACGTAATGTCTAATGTCAACCGTAATTAAAAAATAAAAAAATTTCAAGTAAAAAATAAGACATTTTTTTAATTAAAAAAATTTTTTATATAGCCTGTTCAATATGCAGAATAAGGGAACAGCGTTTAGGGACCATCCATTCAGTGATGGCCGCAACATGGATGGGTCGCTGCGCTGGCGCTTCTGGGGCGGGACAGCCACCGAATCGGAGACACCTGGAGCAACCTGCTGCGGGGAGCCACCACGGGGAGCCACTGGGCCAGAACGGCCTGGCCCTAAGCGGAGCGGTCAGTCGCTCCGTTCAGGTCAGGCCGTGGGCGCATGCGTCGTCGTGGCTCATTTGGCAAGCACAGATCAACAATCTCGTAAGGGTCCTTTTCTTGGCCTCCACCCCCAAACCACCGCCAAGTACTGGCTGCCCTCCCATCGGCTGCACCTCGGTGCATGAACATCTGCTTGGGCATAAACCTCTCCTGCGTAGGCTGAGCATGATCCGACCCACCGCAGGAGGATGGCGCCCGGGGGCCCCCACCGCCTCACCTCCCCCAGGTCTGCTCCGGAGTCTCTGTCCCCCGCCCTCCCCGAGACCCAGTGTGACGGCAGAAGCGGCTGCTGTTGTCAATATTAATATCAGCTGCTGTGAAGAGGCCACGGTGCTTTTTAGCAGGTTACTATGGATTTACTGGGATTGCTACGATCGTCTCAAACGTATTGTGGTAAAACTTTTTCATTTTGCACTCCTACCAACAAAATACCACTTCAGCACCCTCTTCGATGCAGGTATGTTTATTTACAATTCTGCATTTTCTTATATGAATAGTCACATTGTAGTGAGAATAAAAAGAATAAACATGCTTTACGATGTCTTGAATCTTGGTCTTTCGCCCTGTGATACAAGGATGGGAAGGCAGTTCAGGCTGTAAGTGGGGTTTATTCAGGAAGGGGTTCAAACCTGTCCTAGCTGGCAAAGCGATGCCCCCCCACCCCCACCCCGTGTGAGTAGTTCCAGGTGGGGGCCCTGCATCTGAGCTGCTGCTGCTAAATCCGGGCCTGCTTCCCATTCTTCCCCTGCAGGGATCAGAGGCAGGTTTCAGTCGGATGTGGCTAGTAATTTTCCGTGTTCCCTGAAGCCCATCAGATGGTCTCTCGGCTAATCAAAATGTGTTATCTTTTAACCTTTTTAACAAATGGGTTGAAAAACCACCGAAACTCTTCTTTTGGAAGATTTTTAAACATGCTAGAAAAAGTTTCCAAGCTTCTTAAATGTCTAAGTTCCAACTTTTCAAGGCAAAACACGTGGCTTCTGGTCCTCAAATAATTAAAATAATAGAAACATTTCCAGACATTTGTTTCCATAGTGTTCCCTCTACAGCCAGTGTTTCCTTCGACAAGCAGGTGGGGTGTTTTCTTTCTTTCTTTCTTTTTCTTTTTTGGTTTAAAAAGAAATTCAATTACAGTTTACTTTCAGTATTGTTCTGTATTAGTTTCGGATGTGCAGCCAAGTGGCTAGAAAACCATGCACTTTGCAGAGTGATTCCCCGGTGCTCCCAGTACCCACCTGCTCCGGACATAGTTATCGCGCTATTATGGACGTATTCTGGAGCAGTCGTCTCCATCTCTGTGACTGTTCTGTAACTACCAATTTATACGCCTCAATCTCTTTACCTTTTAGCCCCACCCTCTCCCCTCTGACTGCTGTCAGTCTGTGCTCTGTATCTATGAGTCAGTTTCTGTTTTATTTCATTCTTTAGATTCCACAGACAAGGGAAATCATATTGTATTTGTCTTTCTCTGTTTGCTATTTCACTGAACATCATACCCTCTAGGTCCATCCAGGCTGCTGCAAAAAGTGAGATTTCATTCTTTTTATGGTCAACCAGTATCCCATTGTGCAAATGGACCACAGCTTTTTTATCCGCTCATCTACTGATGGTCACTTGGCTGCTTCCAGAGCTTGGCGACTGTAAATAATGCTGCAATGAACATGGATGTGCTTCTATCCTTTCGAATTAGGGTTTCAGGTTTCTTTGGGTATATTCCTAGACGTAGAATCTCTGGGTCATAAGGCACATCCATTTTTAATGTTTTGAGAAAACTCCACACTGTTTTCCACAGTGTTTGCACCAACCTAAAGCAGCTTGGGTTTTGTTTTTTTTTCAATTCATTGTTGCGATGTCACCTTTAGAGTGAAGGGAACGTTTACATTTACGTCTAATAAAAGTTTGTATTAGAAGGAGAAGCTCCACAATTTTCTCACCGATAGCTTGCTTTCCTTGTTAGAGTTACACTCAATGTTATCTATACTTCATTTGCAGAAACTTGGAAGAACTGCTTGTCTATCTGGGGTAGTTACTAATGCAGTAGGGATTAAATGGTACAGCCCACGTCACTGCAGCACGCATCACTGGCAACACGTCGCCGTTCCTCGAGCGCAGGCAGGTGACGGGGGTCGTCAGGTGTGTGGACTGAGTGTGGGAGCTGATGTTAATGCTTGCATCACATATCAGTGTATTTCACTTATATTTTTATAGAGGATATAAATGTAAGTGAAATGTAAGTTTACAGACTTTCCCATACCCCTTTGGATTATCTTTTGTGATACAGATCTTGCTTTTTGGAGCAGTCTTAGTTCATCGGATTGCCTTTGTATCCATCCTCACAGTCACTGTGTGAAACGAATGGCAGAACAGCAAAACTATAATGACGGTGTCTTAGAGCCGCACACTGGAACCCACGGAGGGGCCTTACAAGAAAGACCGTTAACAGTGACATCTTAAATTTCAGCCATTTCCACTTGCCTGCATATTGCAAGACGTCCAGTGTCCCCTAAGGCTCCGTTGAATAATTGCTGGCTCTTCCTGAGGGCGTCCCCCATGGATTTATAGATCGCCTTTTCAAGCCGTGCCCAGGCCCTCCTTGTTGGGCCGGCCACCCAGGAAGTCGCTCAAAGGGAATGCCTTGCCACTGTCCCCGGGGCCACCGTCCTGGGCAGAGATGTGGACTCTTTGCCCAGACCTCTGCACCCTGGGGCTCCCTGAGGATGCCAACATTTGAAATGGGTTTGGGGGGAAAACAAGTAACTAAAGACGATAATTTGTTGGAAATGATAACATGATCCAAATGAAATATCCCCAGTTACGATTTATGTCCCTTAAGAATTTCTTCTACTTTTATAATTTTTTTAAAGATTTTATTTATTGATTTTTAGTGAGGGAAGGGAGGGAGAAAGAGAGAGAAAAAGAAACATCAATGTGTGGTTGCTGGGGGCTGTGGCCTGCAACCCAGGCATGTGCCCTGACTGGGAATAGAATACTTTTATAATTTTTAATTTCAAAATTGCTTCAGCCATATGTCCTTGCCTAGGACTACTTGTGACACTGAGGAGTTGGAAACAACATTTAAATTGCTGCCACATTTTTACTGATATGAACTCCATGGAATACAATAATTCCATTGGCAGAAAATGTATTAGAGGAAAGAAAACCAGGGGAAAAAAATAAATATATCTACCCACTAATGAATTCTTTAAAAAACCAAAATAATTAACATTTACCTGATGTAAGCAACTGAAACCACTATATGAATAAATAGCAATATGAAACTGGCTGATGATGAACCCAAATTATCAATACAGGAAAAGTACAGAATTTGAGAAATACTTGTTTTAAGAGACCATCAGCTTATCCTAAGACAAGTTGTTGATTTTCATCACCGCCACCTTGTTTTGAATTCAGTGGCTTATGATCCAACTATTTTTTAGCTGAGTTACCTGGAAGAAGCATCCTCCTCCCCAGTGCTGAGTCACTCTCCGTCACTCAAGTTGTGAGGGTATACTCCTCAGGTCCTGGTCATTCCCAGAGCATCCTATGAAAGTGGGTCCTTATTTCAGGATGCCAGGAAGTGTCCACCAGTCACCGCAGCCGGTGGGATGTCACCAGCCTTTTCCCTCAGGAAGCTCTTCTCAGTGTTCTCCCCCGTCCCTCCAGACCACTCTGAGACCTGGCAGTTTGACTGAGCTGCATGCTGGGGTCAGCAATGGAAACCTCGAGGTTGAATAGCATTTCATCATGAACAAACCCCACAATTTAAAATGTACACTATATAATAGCATTTTATAATTTAAAACAACACATCATTTGTGTTGTTTAACACAAATAATTTAATTCACATCCATCA